>CABFOS010100447.1:0-11190 GCA_900660315.1 Diretmoides pauciradiatus | reverse complement strand
GGAGTGGTCACCTTGAGGAAAACCTCCAGGTCTATGACGCCCCTGCGCAGGGGCGTCATAGACCTGGAGGTTTTCCTCAAGGTGACCACTCCAAAACACAGCCACAAGCAAATACATAAGACACTCACACTTCCATCTTCCATTCCACATAGTGTACTGTGGTTGTGGTCCTGAAGTTGTTTTACCCTTACTGACTCTAATTCTCTCCTCCTGTCCCAGCATGTACGCCTTCTGTCCAGGAAGCAGTTCCAGCTTCGTGCCCTGATGCAGAAAGCTCGCAAGACTGCCGGCCTCAGTGACCTCTACTGACCCACACCTACTGTAAAACATGCATATTCTCTCTCTCTCTCTCTCTGTCTCTGTCTCTGTCTCTGTCTCTCTCTCTGTCTCTGTCTCTGTCTCTGTCTCTCTCTGTCTGTTAATCCCATCTTTCATACCTCTCTCCATAAATGCTCTTGTTGTATTTCAGTTGAGCCAGCCACCCCATCTTGACTCTAAGTGCAGTCTCCTTTTTGCCAGGCATTGTGTTCCTTGTGAGGCAGTAGTCTGAATAAAAGCATATCAGAATCCATTCAAAAATTGCAACATGTATGAAGAAACGTGACTGGTTTGTTTAGCTTAGTGGAATTTCAAAGTTTACCCTGCAGCCACCATCGTCATCGTTACGCAGTACCAGTCATGACCCAGTTGTGAGATATGCCACGATCGCTATGTCTTTTGCAAAGTCCAAAAAAAAGAAAGTGCACCAAGTTTATATGAAAAGCACTGTCACGCACCACCCTATTTACCAGGTACTGTGGCTGACACAGAAAACATGCTTACACATTGCCATATTGGTAGAAGTGAGGTGTAAGCCTATGCTGTCACTGACACTGCCGTGTCTTTTTGTGACATGCGTGTCCCCCGTGTAACTGGGTCGCCGTACAGCTAGCGAAGGCATCTACCTGTATGTTCTGCACTTATTTGTCAGGCAACTTCATCTGGCTGGTAAGCACAAATAGCTAGCTGTAGAGAGCCCCTTATGTCTGAGCCCCTCATAATGAAAAGGTTAGGATCTGATATGAATACGGGCCGAATGCTGTATGAGGTCTGGATCATATTCAGTAGCCATGAAGAGGTTTCTTACAGAAGAGGTGATGAAGAACCTGAACTGCTCGTTCAGTCTCTTGTTTGGGTCTTTTACTGAACACAACCATGGCTCTCATGTCTCTCGCCCCCACTGTTTTTAATCCTTTCCCTTTTATCTCTCTTAATGATAGTTTGAGTGACTTTTTTCCATTGTATGTCAGCTGCTCAGGTCTACCCTCCCGTCTGTCTTCTAGGCTGAGTTAACCAGTCAGTCATATACATAGTTACACCCTGTACAGTGTCTGCTCAAGGTGGAGACAGTCTTGACGTAACCTTTTCGAAAGATTTTTTTTCCCCTTTTACTATTCTCAGCTCTTCTGGGACACAAGTTTTTCAGTAAATATAAGAAAGGTTGGGAATAAATAAGGAGTGTCAGAGGGTACAACAAATGGACTATTGTACTAATCAAAAAGTTAACTTATATCAAGTTTGCAAACAGGTCTCCTTTAATTTAGCTTTTTACTAAATGCACTTTGAATTGTATGATAGTATATCTACTGTTGTTTTTTCTTGTTTAGTTTCCAATTCAATCATAGATCACCTGTTCTTTTATATCTGTAGATTTGTGTAAATCAGTACAATTAAAAGAAATCTGATTTGATGCTAATGCCTTTGGTGTTTTTTCTTACTGGTGAGGCATTAGGATGGATTCTTGTTTGTTTTAACCAGCATGATGCTGCCAGATGGGCAAGGTTTACCGCATCTGGACAATTGAGGTGGATTGGGGCAAAGCGCACATCTTTGCACTGACATGTTTTCCTGTGATTGTCTTAACTTTGTGATTTCAGTGTTCATGTTGCTTTGATGTCACATCTATAGAAGCTAGTGCTTGACCTCATGCATAAAAACCTCTAATCTGCCTTGTGTTGACCCATAGCTGTACAGTATAATGAGAGCAGCTGAGTCAGCAGCATTGCTACAGTAGGACAAATGAGACAAACACAGTAAAGGACAAAAGACAGACTTATATTATCATCCTGGTAGTTTTATATGGTGTTAAACAAATATCCAGCTGCCACGATAAGTACAGTGTCTTAGTAAATAGAACCTCTGTAAAATTACATAATACTTCCAATGCCGCTCAAATGTGCGCTTTTTTCAGAGCCAGGTGGAGAAAATTAAATTTTTAAAAAATCCTTGAAGATATTTAAGGTGCACAAACAAACTTCAGGATCGTCACCTTCAATTACGATTCATAACCTTATTTCTAGCTGACCCTTTCCCATTGGCTCTCTTGTCATCTATTCGTTGAGTTAGATTGTGGCCATGTTAGTACTTTTAACCACAGGATTGTTGTGCCAATGTGTCAGTTCAACCCATTTAATTTCCTCAGATGTTACTTCATGCCAATTATTTAAAGCTTGCCTTTCACAGAGGTTTTTCTGTCACAATTTTGTATACAAACAGTTTTGAAGATGTCGGGCTGTGTTTCTCAAATGATATGGAGTAAGGTACTTTGGTATCACAGGATGTTGGCCCAGTGATGTCCTGCAGTGTTGTTATGGCTGGAGGCAGAAAGGAAGCCCTCTACGTAGAGAACGGAATGTCTCCTTTAGATTCCGTGAACAAAAAATAAACAGATTCCCAAATGGGAAAACCCAACCGGCAACAATCACTGAATACTTTATAAATATAAACTACATACAAGGAGTGTATGGAATACATTACAGTCATTTAGCAGACGCTTCTATCCAAAGCGACTTACAAGGGTGATAGTTGACGCACTGTGGGGATCGAACCCACAACTCTAAGCCTGAGAGTCTTACGCTCTACCGACTGAGCTATCTGGACTGGAATACAAGCAGCAACAAGACACATAAACACTTCTATGCATAATTTACACCATTATGCAAAGGCCTTACAGTCTTTGTAAGAGAGTAACAGACAGACTGAGCTATAAGGCTATGGGTGTGAGGTCTGCTTCAGAGAATTCATTCATGCAGGGAGGACGGCAGGAGGGCAGCGAAGGAAAATGAAGCCTGCATGTGAATATCTACTGACTGTATGAAGCTAAAATCTAGCTTCCATCGGTTTAGTTACACACGTCTGGCCTTTTAGATATTCAGAGGCTTCATTCACCCATCTGTCAGGGACACAGGCGGTACATTAGGAGGGGTCGGGTGTTTCGTGTGGACTCAGGGTGGATTGGGGAATTCAGAGGAAGGCTCTTCACAAGGTGAGCTCCTTCTGTACACCCCACAGGGTCTCAGCACTATTGACCAGCTGCTTCTCTTCATCGGGCTTCAGAGTCATGTGGATGACGTCTGTCAGGCCGCTGTTGCCCAGGACACATGGGACGCTCAGGAACACCTCGTCCTTCACTCCATGCATGCCCTGAAAGACGGAAGGAAGGAATAGGAGGAAGGAACAGGATCAGTGGAAGTAACGGCTGCAAACTGTGTGTGTGTGTGTATAGACAGAATCATGGGATGCTTGAATATCTTAGCTTAGGTTTTCCAAACAGTGACACTGCTTATCTCCTCACCTTGACCAGGGTGGATACAGGGTGCACCTTGTGCATGTTCTTCAGGATGCTCTCCACCAGGTCAGCCACAGACATACCAATAGCCCAGGAAGTGTAGCCCTTCAGCTTGATTACATCATAGGCCCTGGGGTGCGCACACACACACACACACACACACACAGACTAATATTAGAGTAGAGAACAGCATGTTTGCGTGTCTTAACTCCTAACCCTCCAGGTAGTCTTCGTAATTATTCCCTAATATCCTTCATACATTTCTCTCATGATCTTTTCATGCTAAGAAGTCAGCAGTTGTTAATCACCATGACCTAATGACATGGAATAAAAGTGGAATATCAAAGGTCACAAAAGGGCAGACTGTGGTCCAATCCAACAACAGGGGTAACCTACTGATCTAGCAGCAGTGGGTTAGGCCAGTAGGCTCTCAACATAGTGGTGCTGTGCTGGTCACTGCTTGTCTTTTGGCTTACAGCCCTTGTTGACATTCCTCACCAGCTTCACCCAACTCCATTGGATTCTATTGTGTGTGGCCATAGATCATTACATTCTAAAGATCTGTCTCCATGGTCCCAGCTGAACAGATGGTGTGACTACACATAGTTGGGTGACCAAAATGTAGTTTAAAGTATAAGTCTTGTCAGAGTCGACTTAAGACTTGGCTCGTGCAGGAGGATTTTTTTAGATTCTTTTTTTTTTTCGATCTCAGGGAGTGGTTCACTGAACAATAAACTCTTTGAGTATATTATGTTTGTGTGTGTGTGTGTGGGGGGGGGGGGGTAACTCACCCAGCAACCACCTGCTTGTGGACCTCTTTCCAGTTCTCACTGTCATCCGCAGAGCCCATGTGTGGGTTGAGCCCCTGCAGGGAAACGCCAGCAACGTTCACACCACTCCACACAGGCACTGAGAGAAAGACAGAGAACAGTGATGAAAATCATATACACACACACAAGCCTAGCAACCCACTGCACACAGTGTAATACAACTACACCTCAGAAGACAGAAGACATACTACAGAGCAACTAACACGTACACAGAAAGACTAACACATGTTATTTATTTAGCAGGAGCTGCATACCACTGGAGTCTCCGTGCTCTCCGATGATCCAGCCGTGGCAGCTGGAAGGATGGAGGTGGAGCTTCTCTCCCATGAGGTGGCGGAAACGGGCAGAGTCCAGGTTGGTGCCGGAGCCGATGACGCGGTGACGGGGGAAACCACTTAGCTTCCAGGCAACGTAGGTCAGGATGTCCACTGGGAGGGTGGTGTAGAAGTAAGGATACATGTTGATAAATGGTTTGATCAGCCATGGATCTATGCTTTGATAGATAAGACTTAGGTATAGTCTAGTTTTCACCTATACCCCTTGACAGTTTTTCAACTGAAGATACACACCACACCATCTCTCCTCACAGGGCACTTTTTCATCTGCCTCTTTCTCTCATGCACCCACACCTTGTTTAGTTTAGTTTATTAGGATCCCCATTAGTCATTACACGCTGCTATAGCTACTCGGTCCACGCATGTAACAAAACGTATACAACATAAACATGTTTGGTCCCTCACCTGGGTTTGAGACAACCAGCAGGATGCAGTTGGGGCTGTACTTGACGATGTTGGGGATGATGAACTTGAAGATGTTGACATTGCGCTGCACCAGGTTAAGTCGGCTCTCGCCCTCCTGCTGGCGGGCCCCAGCGGTGACCACCACCACCTTGGAGTTGGCTGTCACACTGTAGTCTGGCAAGTGGACAATATGGGAGACGCTCCATTAAAGCCAGTATCATACCGGAATGAAATTGAAATTGCAAATGTGGTATGTTGCAGTCACTCCTGGTTGTAATGTTGATGGATATTCTGACAGCTCACCTTTGTCGCCCACAATCTTGTGTGTCTTGAGGAAGAGGGATCCGTGTTGCAGGTCCATGACCTCACCCTTCAGCTTCTCCTCCATCACATCAACCAGGGCCAGCTCATCACACAGGTCCTAATTAACATATGCATACACACAGTCATCCTGACCACTCAATACTAACATATGTACCGTACAGTACAACTACAAGTTAGATTAATCCACAATGAGGTTTGTCATTTTCGTTTTGTCATTTTACAGTGCACCTAATAGCCCTGAATAACACGTTGTAAATAAAAAGAAGTAACAATGCACCAATGAGCACTGTGTTCGGAAAACCACACCAGTGTCCTTTCTCTCCATATTAAAACCTGTGACCTGGTTTCTCTATGGCTCTGTTGTTCCTCGACTGACAAAGAGACAGCTAAACTGTTGTGAATTGGTCAGGACAGCCCCAGGGGAATGACATTGGATTCAGTGTTCCCTCTAAGCCAGCAGTGTCCAGTCCTGTGCTGCAGAAGAGTATGCAGGTATTCATTCCAACCAAACACTACCCAAGCGAATGCAATGAAAACATGATACTTTTCCATGGCAGCACTGGCTTAGAGTTAACAGTGACTGGAATCCCAAAACATTTGAAGAGAAGCACAGGAAACCATGCCCATATTCTCCTCTCATCAACCATGAGCAGTGTTTTTCTCTCACTTGAGCTGACGGCTCTGTGACTACAGCCCTTGGTTCCTGGTCCCTTTTGCAAATCTTTACGATTCCATTCATATTGCTGGGTGATTTCTGTTTCACTCATGAATGTCTGACTTCATTCTCCTCATGGATGTACCTAAAACCCCATATCACCAGCCGTAATTTCCCCTTTATTCGCTGCATTTAGTCCTTATTCTCTATTATCATCCATTAAACTATCACGCCACGCTCTTTGTCCAATCCTCTTTTCATTCCTTTCATCCCAGTATTCTGCCATATTAGCAACGACCCCCATCAATTTGTTGCCATCATTCTTCATACTACATCGCTATATCCCTCTGTCTTACCTTGAGCAGGATGCTCATGGCGGAGGCCATGCCCACCATGCCGACGCCCACCACTGTCACCTTGCTCCTGGAGCCAATAGGCTCCTCCTTCATCACATGGGTGATCAGCTTCTCCTTGGTGGTCATCTGAGGGGGGGGGAAAGGAGCGTCATGAGAGGAGAGTGAGAAAAGGAAATGCAGTGATATAAAGGAGAAACAGAGAATGTTGTGACAGAGAGAGAGAGAGAGAGAGAGAGAGAGAGAGAGAGAGAGAGAGAGAGAGAGAAGGGAGGATGAGATAAGAAAAATGCGAAAGGTGAAGGGAAGCAAAGTACCAGAAGTTGGAGTATGACAAACGACAAAGGGCAAGAGGAGCAGAGAGGCGGTGAGAGAGGCAGCATAGAGTAGTGTGTATTATATATGGGACAGTTGTAATGCCTAGTTGATACTAATGGACACAAGGCTGTAGGTGTTTGGCTGGGTCCTATTTCACTTCTCTACACGTATTCTACATAATCAAAAGTCACCACCACAGGATTACCATCTACCAACCAATGTAGACTTCCATAAATAGACAGCAGGTTGGCCTCCACTCTTCAGCCTGACATACACCCTTTCACTTTCGTCACAGAGCCCCTAGGTCTCCATGGCAACCTCTGCCTGGCCCAGTACTGCAGCCAGTTGTCGTGCAGCACAGGCCACCCCAGATGGCGTCACACACTACTATTTATATTTCCTGGTTGTGCAGCCATTTTTTTTTTATTGGACAAAACCCCCAAAACCCCAACTATGTAACTAACATCAACCAATATAGAAACATATATAACTTGTAAGGCAAAATCCAAGCTTTTTTCCATAGTATATTTAGTTTCTCTCTGGTTTCTTCTTTAAAACTAAAATTTGGTCATAACTCATAACTGTTCCTTGTTGTTTATAAAAAATAAATACAGACAGAGAGCTTAACAAAATTGTCTGAATAAACTCAATAAAAACTGTAGAAGTTGGTTATTTGATCATAGTTGCCACAGAGCGACCCATCCTGGTTATGCAAACTTTAATCATTTTTGATTCAGTTACGTGATATGTGCATTGTGCCACCAGGAGGCGCCTGTTTTTGCAGACATGGGCTTGGTAACACCATCATGAGTCGACTGGTCCTGATGTGCACACAAGCACGTACCTCAACCTTTTTCATATCAAGGACCGCACATTTAGTCAGTGATTAGTTAGTGATTGTGTTAACTTCTTGTAAATGAAATAATGCGGAAGTTTTAACATCAGTTTGCTGGGGACCCCCTGGAACGCCCTCAGGGGCCTCTAGTGGTCCCCGGACCCCACGTTGAGAACCAGTGGAGTAGCAGATAGGATTAATACACTATGACACCCTCTTTGAGATGCTACTTAAGACCACTTTACAATGATGCCTAATGATGACCCTCAGGGGAGGATTACTGTATAGGTTATGATGTGTTTAGTTTCTATGTTTCGTACCAACCAGCCTCTACAAATGATTCCTGCTGTACTGTGACTCTGAGGATTACAAGGAGGATTATTAGCAGTTGAAAGAACTTAATGCGATAGTACTGTTACAGAGAGCGAGGGGGGGATATGGGTGTTTTGTGACAAGCTGTGGATTATATGCATTTCTGGGACTGTAGTGCGTGTTACCAATTCATGTACGACCTAAAGTCCAACACACAGCTCAGTACACTGTGACATTTACCTTACTTGAAACCCATCAGGTCAGCGAGGGCCCACTGAGCTCTGACAGGGTGTCAAGTATCATGGCTGAGGTTCATTATAGCATTAGTCATGTTTCTCTGTAGTAGGTGACTATATATTCTTTTTTCTTATTCCAGAAGAAGACGGCGCCACATGGATGTTTGGTAACAGGAAAAACTGGCCTGTTGATCCACTGTGCAGCTTCATGGTAGGCTAACGAGGAATTTGGCAGACTATCTATCTGAATCCACCTCAACAAGTAAAGACATGCATAATAGAGGAACCCTTGAAAGAAAAGAGTAGTCAATATTAGCGCTGGACATAGCTATTCCTTTTCACCTTAGACTGAAAGGGAGAATCCCTTATTTGCCTTGAAAATATATATCAAGCTTGAGAGGACAATTGTCTGAATAATCATAAAACGTGAAGTGAAGCCTCAAAGATCCATAATCAAATATTACATTAGATCAATAATTTGATTAAAACGTCTGTTATAAGATGGTCGTCCCCTGTACATCGGGCAAAGCGTTCAAACAGCATGTAGGCCCCCACACCGCTCCCCCCAAGTCCCCCCTGATAGGGTGGCATATGAACTACATCTACCAAGATGCATTGCGGTTCCCAGCTAGGGTTACTGCCGAGGCTGCTGCTGCTGCCTGCATACAGGACAGTGGAGAGTATGCGTAATGCCATCAGTTGTGTAACCCCCCACGCTGCTGCTGGAGAAGGATTGTGAGGATCACATTGGGATATCTGTGCTTACATAGTGTCGTAGCCTACATTATATGGAAGTGCAAATGTCTCAGTTTGAATAAGATAAAAGAGGCTACAGTGTGTAGTTTTAATAGTAGCAGGCCAATCAATAGACAAATAAGACAAGTGACAGCGACGGTGATGCAACAAGTGGACCTGACTACCTCCTGTTGCAATTTCCCCAAAACGATCATTGATTACACAACCCACATGCAATACTACATGTACAAAAAGAAGTAGAAGAAAAAGGAACCCATCAAAAGGTGAATCTGGCTTCCACCAGAGGGGTTTCAACTCCATCCATCACTGCTCATCGATCCTGGCGACACGCCCCTTTCCGCATCCCCTCTGATCAGCGCTGAGCGAGATGCGCAATCTGGGTTTAATTTCCCTCTCACATCCATTCACACAACAAAGTGCCCCGTGTGTACGCGCCGACAACTAACCCCATCTCTAAACAGACCAAACAGATCATGTTTCCCCCATAAACCACCTTACCTTGAGGCTTTAGTGTAGTGAGGTCTGAGCTGTGAGCGCCTGGTGCCTTGATGGAGCGTTTCCGCAGCAGTGGTGAGCGGGTGGGGGTGTATCCCGGTATTTAAAGCGGGGGCCAGGCTCGGTAGACGTTACGTGCGTAAAAGCGGGTGGGTCTTCAGTGGCGCTTCGTGCTGTATGTCACGTCCGAGCAACCGAGGGGCCGTGACTGTGGTGACTAAGCGGCAGAATGACTGCGCGCATCCTGCCACATAGTACCGCTCTATTCGGAATTATACAACGGGTGGTTGTGAAACACCCGAAACACGCACATGTGAGCACAATTAATTTACATATATTAAACGAACAGAACACTACAACTCACAGCCTACAGGTGGTTTAGACTTATGTCATGAGATCACTAAACCATCACCTTATTGCTTATAATTAGGCCTCTGCGTAATGGGATTTCCCTCCGATAATCAGTGGAGGTGGAGGTTCGCCCACGCACTTTCATTCTGTTTTTCCACAGTTGATAGAAGAGAAACCGTTGCAACCTATTGTATGAAATGTAGCCGAAGCATTGGAAGGAAACGTACACTCCGGAAAAGGATGGGGGCTTTGGATGCGAGCCGAGGCATGTCTAGTGTGTATGAACTCTGTATACTGCTGCCCAAACTTGGCATCTATTGCCCGCCCAGCCGTCCTGGTAGGGGGGTCCCTCGCTTAGTCGTCCCTCCCAAGGTTTCTTCCACTTTGTTTTGTGGGAGTTTTTCCTTGTCCTTTGCTGAGGGTCTAAGGTTGGGGGGTGTTGTGTCAAACTTTGGGCATTGTAATGGTGATTAAGGGCTTGATAGTGAATCAACACCGTCTCAACAGCTCTCCCTCCTGTCTGGTGGGGGTTACTGCAGTAGAACACTTTCACTTTCATCCATCTGAAGGCTTTAACCATCAACTTCTGGGGGCCTGGTGTGACAGACAATAAAGACAATGTGTATGTGTATTCACCTTAAACCATTGATGCTATTGTCACTTTTGTGTCATCGTTCTGATAAAAAAAAAAGTTAAACCCCAATTGGATTCATCCTTGGGGTCCATGTTCAGCCTGATCATTTCATAATGCATTGCACTTCTCTGACTATTCCAATCCACACATACCATTTACATCTGGTTTGTCATGATCGAGATATATACCATTTGAAAAACTACCACCCGCTCTTACAAAATGATTGGTGATACAAAAGTAGAACAAATGTTGGTACTTTTTAAAGAATAGTGACTCAAGTCCTCAGCAAAATCATGTCACTTACTGACTGGATCCTCTGTATTGTAGAAACATTGAACCTCAGGTTATATTTTCCAAAAAAATGGAAATATAAAGCTTTTTCTTAACCAGAACTCTTTATACCAACATCAACAATAACTATAGTTTATAATGCATACTACGCTGTATAAAACACGGAGGCCATAATCTGTCTGGCTTCTAGACAGGCCCACATTGGGTTGATTGGTGATCACTGGCAGTGCTGGCAGCCTGGACAACATGCTTGTCCTGGGGCCAGTGGGATAACCGTCATGCCATAAAGTTGCATGATTGTGGGTGTGTCAGCCACATATGTACATGAAGTGGTGTATTGGGACCACAATAAAGATGGCTTGATCTGTCCTGACTTATCCAATTGACTGAGGCAAGGATACGACAAGGAGTACTAATTATGGCAAATTGAATAACATCAGCACCTGATTTACC
>CABFOS010100370.1:5500-19201 GCA_900660315.1 Diretmoides pauciradiatus | reverse complement strand
GACAAGGAAGAGGGAGGACAATAAATGGAAATCAGCAAGAAGCACACTGAAGGTTAGGAAAAACACTATATTCTTTATTGAAAAATATTAGTATATGTGGAATTTGTGTTTTCTTTTTGTTTGTTTGTAATAGTATAATTCCATGCAACAAAAATAAACAACATAGACTGAAGGCAAGGCCCACCATGCTCCATATAGGGTTAAAAAGAACAAAAGCGGCATCCAATGAGCAGACGTGTTGGCTACAGCACATGATTCCAGTACAGCAGGGTACATCTTTACTACAGAAAGATTACATTGGATTTTCACTAGTCAATGTAGAAAACCACAAACCAAAAATTATGAATCATAAATGTGACCATGCATTGAAAGTACTATTACCAGAACAAAAGGTAAAGAGAGACCACAACCAAACAATAAAGACGTTATTACTAATAGAGGATCTCTTTAGCAGTGCAGGAAATAGGCATCCCTGTGAAATGGATAGCATTTTGGCCTTATGTTAGTGGGGGAAATTGGAAAGTGATGAACCACCAGTGAACATATTTTGCCTACTTAATCTTTATGGTTTTGTTTTGCCCTTAATGGGCAAACTGCCCTGACAATTCAGTGTGTTTCAAAGCTTGAAATTTGCAAGGGGAACAAAGGATTACACAAAAATGGAGACAGTTATGGTAGGTTGTTGTGTACAGGTGCAGTGTACCTTCAATCATTTAATCAGTGATCACATGACAGCATTTGCTAGGATGCTGAGTTTGAGCTTATCAATAAAAAATGGCATGCATATGGTTCCAAATTGCATACGTTTTAATGAATTGCCATTTTAATCATGTACAATGCACCTTGTGTGAAGAGAAGGAAGATGAGCCAAATTCTGGTGTTCAACAATGCAGTGCAGTATTTGAGATCATGCAAAATGTATCCACTTTACAGGAATTTACAGCATGTTGTCTATCAAGACTGGATGGGAGGTACACAATGACATTCAACTGATATCTAAAAAGGAGCTAAAATGTTTACTCTATACTACAGCAATTTGACAGAAAAAAGACAAAAAAAAAGGTGCTCTGCTCTAGGTGTTATCTATTTTTTAGTCTGTTTTACATGTTAATTCTACGACTGAATACATCTCGGGGGTGGGGGGTGAGGGGGCTTTTTAATACCAATGTCTTCTTCTGATGGAAAGAGGAAATGAAGAAGGGATTCACAATACAGCTAAATGCAGAGAACAGGCAGAGGCCACGCCACACCACACAGCAGCAGATGATCATTAGCTACACAATGGGGGGGACGACAAAGATCTGATAAATGCAGAATGTAGAGCCAGCCTCGATACTATGAAAACAGGGAATAAGAACAGAAATAAAAGCACAATGAAATCACTGATGCCACTGTTATGAAATTAATGTTACACTGTAGCTGTATCATTGTTTTACTGTTGACTGTGTGTTTTTGGGGTGTTCAGCTTCAAAGCGGCTGCTAGATTGCCAATTAGTTAAACGCTAGAAACGACGGCTGATTTGTACACAACATAAAATAATGTCTCGTGTGTCAACTAATCGATTAGCTGTTTAATCACTTCAGCAGATTCGACAGATATCTGGATGGTGAAACACGGCGAGCAGCAGCAGATGATCTTCAAATGACATCATCCAGACAGAGATGAACTGACTGGCTCAGGGCTCCGTCTATTGTCTGGTGTTTTAAACAAATAAACGATAGCGCCGTGACAAAACACGCATCCTAACATTGCGGTTTTTTAGACAAAGTATATCCCGTAACAACGGCGTGTATCACAACACTCGTATACTTTGGGGAAAACCCATGTATTTTATGGGCCACACACACGACCCCTGTGCATGTGTGGAGTCTTTTGTGGGAATGTGTCCAGGAAATAGCCAGAGCCCCACTAGCCAGTTAGTTGGTCTCGAGTGGCGAAATGTGTGATACACCAACTAGTCTGTGTCAATCGGCGGCTTATATTTGTCATTACTAGATACAACATCAAATACTCTCACGATGCAGGTAGTTTTTTACTCGTATTTTAGCGTTTTGAAGCTAGCTAACGCGAGCTAACGCAACAACTTAGCTTTAGCTTAGCCAAGCAGCTGCAGTGAATATTAAGATAAACAGGGCACATGTTTTTTTTTTGGATAGATATTGAATATTAATACTGTACCTCTATTTCTTACTGAGCCGAATACAGGAAGAACCAGATATCCGACATGCACTAAAACCATCCTGGGATCCTTATCTTATGTTTCCGCTGGGTTATTTGGAGAGATAAAATAGCCCCATGCGGATCTACATTCAGGCGGTTGTTGCTGGCTTAGCACCACAGGCACAAACGACTGTCTGACTCGGGCTGTCGTTGACAAAGCGAAGACATGTCATTTTACGTCCGATGCAAAAGAGGGCGATGTTGCGGCGCTGGTTGCCATGGCGTCTCCCTTACGGCAGGGAACGCTGTTCTGAACTGGGTGGACTTTACGACACGCCCACATAAAACGAACAAGAAGACGTTCAGCCATTACATTCTGACTCAGGCAGGTCGTTGCCGCAAGTGTAGGACAGGTCACCAAGCAGCACCAGAAAATGCTTTCTGTACGAGTTGCAGCGGCTTTGGCCAGAGCCCTACCCAAAAGGGCTGGATTTGTAAGTATTGTGTTCACTTAAATAATTTATATGCGATAGTGATGTGGCGTTTTGTTCAAATGTCAAAGTGAATCGTGAAGGGTAATGTCACGGGGCCTTCACGAGCTTTGTCACCAACTTCTTAATGTGGTGCAAAATGTCGCGAAACTGTTTTCGATGTGGTTGATGTTCGTGACCTTGAAAACATAAAAATCAGTAGTTTTTGATGGTTTTTGATGTTGCCCTTGTGAGTTCGTCGTTCTCGCCTTGCAGCGAACACGTACTAGCGTTAGCATGCTAGCAAGTCAAGCTAATGCTAGCGGTAACTTCATTCAGCCACGCTCTGAAGGTCAGAAAGCTTGACAGCGCATGTCCTCCTTACAGCTTACGGCAGCTCCCCCTTTGGAGGATCACTACATCAGACAGTCCCTGCTTAGTGTTTATATTGCAATTATGTTCGTTTATTTTCAAACGAAATAACCTTCTCATTAGACTCTCGTATGTGATTGAACCTTAGGTATCTAAGACTGTACCTGCCGCCTGCGTTGGGGTCAACCACATCCACACACACAGACCATGGCTGCAGAAGACCGGTGAGAATGGCAAAAAGGGCAATATGACTAGATAACCTTTTCTCTTCAGATTCCGGATTCAGATCCTCGGATTACTCTTGAGTAATTAATAAAGGTCATTGATAGTGTTATGTTTCCAGAGCCCTTCCGTAGCTCTGCTATGTAAAATGGGCTCTATTGTATATTGCAGGCTTGTATTCTAAAAAAATGTCTGGGATAATTCAAAATGACTCTAGGGTGGCAAGAAGTTATTTATAATATGCTGTCAGAGAAGGCTTTAACACTGACTGGTGTGAAGTTTTAATTAACTTCCACTGGTCTTGGTTCATAATGTCCAGATATGTCACAATTCACATTCAGTAAATTGTCCTGTTCTGGCTAAGCAAGATTCTGTAGCAGTGATGTTTACGCTTGCACAGGCACTGCTGAGGTGTCCTCCATCCTGGAAGAGAAGATCATGGGAGCGGATACCTCTGCAGACCTGGAAGAGACTGGGCGTGTGCTGTCCATTGGTGATGGCATTGCCAGAGTGTATGGGCTGAGGAATGTCCAGGCAGAGGAGATGGTGGAATTCTCTTCTGGGCTTAAGGTATGGGTAATAAGTCACTGTAAAACACAGTCGTTTCTAAGTTTGTTCCATGTACACCAGAGAACACCTCTCTGCTTTACTTTAAAACCTATGTAACTGAAGAAAGTCATATTGATAGGGTGCATCCAAGTTTTAAGCAATTTATCTTAAGACCTTTTGCTTGAAGTTTATTTGATACACAACCTTAAATTGTTAGTCTTTAACCCAACATAATCTGCACTGTATGTAAATGCTAAAGCAAACACGGGTATTAAAATGACTCTACTAACTCCATAACCTTCTCCTACAGGGTATGTCTCTGAACTTGGAGCCTGACAACGTTGGTGTTGTGGTGTTTGGTAATGACAAGCTGATCAAGGAGGGTGACATCGTGAAGAGAACTGGCGCCATTGTGGATGTTCCTGTTGGTGATGAGCTGCTAGGCCGTGTGGTAGACGCTCTGGGAAACGCCATCGATGGAAAGGTTCCACATCAGCCACTACAACTTCTATTTTTATTAAATGGAAATGAACAGAATTGACCTTGGACAGCTCAGCTTGAGTTTGTTTCTGCTAAAACTACTAGATTCCCCTTCATCATCAGCACATCAACTATATTTAAATAAAATCCTAATTGTATTTTTAGAAATATAGTGCATATTTGTTATTGTAGCTTCCTCACAAGCATCTGACAAACAGCCAAATCACTATTCTACCATGTTCTGTTTTCAGGGTCCCCTGGGCAACAAGACCCGTAGGCGTGTGGGTCTGAAGGCCCCTGGCATCATCCCTCGTATCTCTGTGAGGGAGCCCATGCAGACGGGAATCAAGGCTGTGGACAGCCTGGTGCCCATTGGCAGAGGCCAGCGTGAGCTGATCATTGGTGACAGGCAGACTGGGTAAGTGCTTTAAAGGGAGAAATTATTTTACTAAGATTTGGACATGCTACCACTTCACTGAATGGGGACTTCCTGTTTGGATGTGGTTTAAGACTTTTTTTGTTTGTTTTAAAGTGATTGCTAATCTTTATTCTACAGCAAAACCGCCATTGCCATTGACACAATCATCAACCAGAAGCGTTTCAATGAGGGAACTGATGAGAAGAAGAAGCTGTACTGTATCTACGTTGCCATTGGCCAGAAGAGGTCCACTGTGGCTCAGCTGGTGAAGAGGTTGACTGATGCTGATGCCATGAAGTACACCATTGTTGTCTCTGCCACCGCCTCTGATGCTGCTCCTCTGCAGTACCTGGCCCCTTACTCTGGTTGCTCCATGGGAGAGTATTTCAGAGACAACGGCAAGCATGGCTTGATCATCTATGACGATCTGTCCAAGCAGGTGAGTGGTCAGATCGGGGAACCCAGGAACTCACTGCACCTAAAAGAGCGACCACAAAATGATTTTAATTATTTAAAAGGAACAATGTTCACCTTTTTTTGTTTTGTTTATAAGGGTGCTTATATTGCATTTAATTTGAAATCAAGTCACTATATAATTATTTACCATGTCCACAATTTGTGGCATGATAAAATGAAAAAGCCATGTGATAGCTAAAAGTGCAATCTAAGAATTCTGAAAGAGTATCGGGTCCTTTTTAATCTCCAAAGAATCTGTAAGAATGTAAAAGTGGAAATGTAAACAGAGTTCAAAGTGGTGCCTTTAGCGACCTCTTTTCCTCTGTGCCAGGCCGTTGCTTACCGTCAGATGTCCTTGCTGCTGCGTCGTCCTCCTGGTCGTGAGGCCTACCCCGGTGATGTGTTCTACCTGCACTCTCGTCTGCTGGAGAGAGCTGCCAAGATGCACGACAACTTTGGAGGCGGCTCCCTCACTGCCCTCCCCGTCATCGAGACTCAGGCCGGCGATGTGTCTGCCTACATCCCCACCAATGTCATCTCCATCACAGACGGACAGGTGCGTCAAACAATCATTTTCAGTTAGTCAAGTCTTGTGGGTGATCTGGCACACCTGAAAACCTTTTTTGTTACTGTATATTGACTATCTTCGTCTCGCTCTAGATCTTCTTGGAGACTGAGCTGTTCTACAAGGGTATCCGCCCCGCTATCAACGTGGGCTTGTCTGTGTCTAGAGTGGGCTCTGCTGCCCAGACCAGGGCCATGAAGCAGGTACGGTCTGGCTTAGTGTTTGACTTTACATTTCAGATGTCTGTAATTTCTTATGTGCAGGTTTGGCTTTACACAGTCTTTGTATAGTACCATTATAAGAATCCTGCATTTTATGAATCCAGAGGCTTTAATCACAAGTATTCCAAAACTATGTTACTTTCCTACCTTGTAGGTGGCCGGTACCATGAAGCTAGAGTTGGCCCAGTACCGTGAGGTGGCTGCCTTCGCCCAGTTCGGCTCTGACCTGGATGCTGCCACCCAGCAGCTCCTCAACAGGGGTGTCAGGCTCACTGAGCTGCTGAAGCAGGGACAGTACTGTAAGTGTCACCGTTTTTCAGCGGGTTCTGATTGTCGAGCTGTATTGTATCATTTCAATAAGGGCATGGAAATAATTAATGCTAAATAACTATGCCCCTCCTCCTCCCACCAGGCCCCATGGCCATTGAAGAGCAGGTGACCGTCATCTATGCTGGTGTCAGAGGTCACTTGGACAAGATGGAGCCCAGCAAGATCACAAGGTTTGAGAAGGCTTTCCTGCAGCACGTCCTCAGCCAGCACCAGGAACTGCTCGCTGCAATCAGGTGAGACAGATTTTCAGCCACATCAATATGTCTTGGACAATAGTGTCCAGTGTTAAACATAAATAAATGAATGTTAACATCAGTTCTGATATTTGAGTTGTGACCTCACTGCATATTTTTTTCATATTTCAGGAACGACGGCAAGATCTCTGAGGCATCAGATGCTAAACTGAAGCAGCTTGTATTGACCTTCCTGTCCAGTTTTGAGTAAAGGATAGCACTTCCTCTTGATGTTCAGTGTGCTTCCTGTCTGTGTCCCCCATTATGCTTATGTATGTGTGAACATACTGAAGGCCAAAACCTCCATGTACAGATTTCTCAGAGGAATAAAATTTTACGACCCTACTGTGCTGTAAAATTCTTCTGATTGTGCGCTTAACTGTTAGTGGCCAGTGAGCAGATTTCACCTGTGACAGATGAGAAGCATCCCATGCGAGCAGAAAGAGCACTTTGTTTTCAAAATGGTGATGTGTTAATGAATATTCATGTTCCACCCAATACCTGTTGATGCACCAAAATATACAGGTAACACTAAATGATTAAAGTCGTGAATTCAAATGTTTATGCTGTAATGAGCTGTTCATAGAGCGTTATAGTTAGACAGGCAATTAAATGGCATTAGATTGATGGGAAGAGTTCCGGTTTTGCTTCTTAAGGCTTCATTGTTAAGGCTCATCTAAGTCTAGTTCTCAAACTTCGGTTGACTGGTGGGGTGAAATGTTTGATACAATGGTAATAAATATGGTGACAAATGTTGCTAACAATCAAAAAATATTCTTTTGTCTTATGTGATCTTGTAGCAGCCCTTGAGTGCAAGTCTGCACTGTCCCAGTTCATTACATTTCATAAAGAATAGAACACGTCCCCTCGTCTCTTGAAGGATTATGTTCTTTAAAAGATCATGGATGTTTTAACTAAAACTCAAACATAAGCAATGTGACATTTTATTCTATTCTAGTGTAGCATTAGTCATGTCCAGTAGGTGGTGGTAGAGATGTAATGTGCATGTTGAGGTACTTGGCCAACCTCATCCCAACAATGACCCATAGGCAGCTATTCACATCAGCAAAAAGTCACATTACTACACAACCATTCAATTGTGAATTTTAAATTGCAAATTGTGCAATGCATTGTCTATAACTGCATAGCTCAAATGTTGCATGTTGCCACCCATTGTGCTTTATAGTATTTTCATTGACATTTTCAATGGGTGCATAGGTCAAATGTGGCTATGATGTTTTTCACTTATTGCCTTTGATTAATTTGTTTCTCTTAATTCTTGGCCCCCGTTATTGCTGCTTGTAGCTATATTTTACTATTTGTTTTTGTCATGCTGTTTTTTTTTCTTTCTTATTTTGGATGTTCGAGCTAGCTATATATATATTATCCAGTGTGGACCAGACAGACAGAGGTGGACTGATAGGTGGAGAGGTGCTTTTCATCCCCTGGCCACTGCCCAGGTGCTCTTGAGCAAGGGCAAGTCAAGTGGAAGATCATCTCTCCATTAAATGCATGTATATAGGTTGTGTGTATATTTCAGTGTGAAAAAAATATATAACAAACTGAGAGGGGGAAAAAAAATCTAATTTCCCCCACGGGATCAATCAAAAGAAATGTACTTCTATATGTCTAAGTAATGGGCAAGGGGCTTTTATGTGTAGGGAAAGATTTAAAACAAGTTTAGTGGGAGGGGGCATTAAAGTAGGGCAGATATGATAGGTGGATCCTTTCCAGGGCAATCTAATTATTTAAGTGAAAATTACTTTCACTGCTTCCATTGCACACAATTGCATTATGAGTTGCTTGTATCACCAACAGCATCACTGTCTGGCAAGAGAAAGTGAAACATGTGACAGAGTGACGAGCTGCTGTGAAAAAGGACTATTGTCAAGGTCAGCGTGACAACAAGAGCTCTGTAGAGCAACAGCCAAAATGATTGGTCAGATTCCAGACATGGGGCTGGTAGCAGTGATGCCGTGAATGGCAGCCACAATGTAGTGTATTAAATATTCCTGATTTTGTATTAATCGTTAATTTCCAATATCCCTGTGAGTGATACATATGTAGGTAGATATAACTGTTACTTGCCTCAGCTGCCACTTGCAATGTTTCAGTTTTCTGAAATCTCTCCAGGAAATGTCTACATCACTGCATAGTTTCAAAATCAAGTACTGGATGAGAAAGATAAACTATCACTTCAAATTTCACTTAGATAACAGTGTGTTAAACCTCATATCTCAAATGTGAGCAACAAAAGTTGCTTCATAATCAAATCAAATTTGCTCCCTGATAATAGTTTCTCAGTAAGACATTCCAAAAAAGGTCACATGAACACATTGTCTTCAAAATACAGGTTGGGATATATTAAACATTACTCTAACACTAGCGTTATTCAATTTGAAGAGGAACTGAAGATGGGAAAGACTTGATGAATGGCCATTGTTCCCCCTATTCTATGCACAGAGCAGAAGTACTTTGCAAGTGTTTCTTTGAGTGTGAAACATCCCTTTAGCCTAGTCTTCTGTCACAATAGGATTTCAACTCTAAAACAGATCCTCCGCCATTTGCAGCCCAAGATCAGGGTGTTCCTTGACAACCTTTCCTGGGTGAAGGCAAGTTGACCTCTCATCCAACCAGACCACTTCATTGACTCAAGCTGAGAAGTGGCAATCTGCTCTCTTATATCGAGACTGGTACCTCTCATCAGTTTCCCCCATACCACTAGAATAACAGACAAACGTGTTTTTCTACTTGACATCAGCCTGTGAATGCCAATGGTTTCTATGGGCTGGCTACGCATTGTGTGTGTAGCCAGCCCATAGACAACAGTCAACATTGACACAAGACAACAATCCAAATGAGTGTCACACATGAGAGCACCTGAGGATCTTTGTTTCAGCTCTGCACTTCTGAATCTGAACTGAATCCCACCCTTAGGGAATTCGTTTCTCTTGAAACCAAACCTCTGTAGTTGAAAAAAGGTTGTACAAGAAGATCAACTAGTCTACCACAGCAATACAGAATTACAATACAGATTCTTTGATTTGTATACTGACAACACACAGAAATGGTTTAATTCCTTTGTAACAAAGTAGCAAAATGGAATTCTCTTTATTTATCACAATACCTTTTCCCCCGATGTTGCGCTAAACAACAAGCCGTACCATGGACAAAGACATAAACAGCTTCATACAAACTGTAAAAAAAATCATTGCATTGCATTTTCCATCATAAATCATAGTATTCACAGATGCTTAAAGGAAACGATATCAGTCAGGGGTCTTTAGAGCAGGTAGCAGCAACAATCTGACTAAGGCAATAACCCAAAATATATAAAGTATATATATTATTTCTGAGTCCAGTCTCCATTTTATTTTTAAGGCCAGTCCGGGTTTTCTTATTCACAGGTGCCAGGCCTCCTACAAGCCTTCTTACAGTGTGCACACAGACGCTCATTATATTCTGGGCAAACGGAATTTCATTCATTCATGACGACAGACCTCAGACCAATATAAACTAGTAACCACATTTCCAACAGGCTCTCACTGTAAAATAGAAATGCTATCAATAGCTTTTTAAGTAAATCCAACATATTGTGTTTTGTCTCATCATTATAATAAATTAAGATACACAGTTAAGCCTGTGGGCTGCATCATTGGCTCTGTGGGCAAATGATGTTGAGGAAATGCATCTAAACAGCCAACAGTTAACACCAAAGACCTGCACAGTGCACTGATGCCATGTGTCTTAGGTCCTCCATAACCATTTTAAGGGATAGTGGCTCGATATTGGTCTCTGAGGCCACAGTCTCAATCAGTGCTCCCATAGTGGTTCCCATTGGAAGGGTCGTCCTGGAAATTGGTGTGTGAGGCGCCCTCCTCCTCCCGTGTCGCCACTGCGTCAACAGGTTGTTTGAAAAAGTCAGACACAAAGAACACCTGCGGACAAAGAAGAATGGCCATAAATAACGGACGAACAAAATCAGAACATATTCTAGTAAGCTATCTAGAGGGCTAAAAACTATTTCAATTTCAATATCAAAGTCAACAAGGGCCCGTATTTATTATGTGAGTAGGAAATCAGCCGTAATTGTCCAAAAATTCTCGAAATTTGGTCCTTGTTTTAGACATAAAAGCATGTTTTTAACCTTCTTAGCCTAGGAAAAAAATCCACACAACTATCAAGAAAACTACAATATGTCATCATAATGGCAATGTGCAGCATTTCCAACTCAGAGCCGGGACTATTTTTAATCCTAGTCAAACCGTGCGATTCCTAGACACTATGAGCCCAGACTTCTTTTCATATTTTCTGTGTCACAACAATAAAACAATCCAAAAGGTCCTCTGGCATTATGCAAATACAGTCAGATATAAACACGGAGCTTACTGTGAGAACAGCCACAACAGCGCCCTGCAGGAGGCCAGCAAGCACGTCGCTCCAGTGATGTTTATAGTCCGACACCCGTGACAGGCCCACATACAGAGCCGTTGAAATCAGGAAGAACTGGATGGTGGGACGCAGAAGTCTCGCCCACTCTGACGTCAGTCTGGCCTGGATGTAAAGCTAACAGTCGGCAGAGAGACAAAAGAACAGACAGGCTAAGAGGAAATAAACAAAATAGCTTGGAAAGACCTAAGTATAATAGGGAGTCACACTTAAGTATAATAGGGAGTCAGACCTAAGTATCCTCTATTGTTTCAGTTACATTTTCACAGTCAACACTTGGATTTCAAATTTGGCAACTGCATGTCAAGTAATGCACCTTTATTGAAATGAGGTAGTTTATTGTGCTGCTTCTTGCATTGAGACATGATAATAATAATATATATTGTTCTCCACCTGTTCAGTTAATTAATATGAAGCAGATAACAATGGCTTACAAGGCCAGGTAATGACAATCATATAGCATACTGTATAGACACATGCACCATTGACTCCAGCACAATACGTCAACGAAAATCGAGTTGCAAATGTATGTCGAACAGGTAAAACATGTACTTACTACAAGGAACAGCATGCAGTACATAGAGAACGACGAATGACCAGAGTAGAAGGAAAGTCTAGAAGGAAACAGAAGGATATTGAATAGAAGATAAGTCAGCACCTGGGTCATTAAAGGTATTCTCAGTTTCAGTTTCATATCAAAGAATGTCTATCATAATCAAACTGTAGCATTATTGCATTATCATATTATTACAATGTTATTATTACATACAATTACAATGAAATGAATTCATGATTGCAAGCTCAGTATTGGCTATATGAAGACCTTTATCACTTATGATGATCCTCCACCAGCCACATCAATTGTAAAACTACATCCAAAAATATATAATCTTACACCATCAAACCCATACCAGCGAGCAAACAGGGCATGTACAGGGCCATTACCTTGCCTCGTCCACCAGGAACTTGTCTCCAGTACAGGTGAAGTTCTCTACGTATCCCCCTGCCTTGCAGTTGATGCGGTCCCAGGCTGGTTTGCACACAGCCAGGAAGTGAGGGCGCAGGCGACCAATGGAAGACTTGGCTATGTCTGTCAGTGATTGGCTGGCAGCAGCTCCAAATAAATAGCTACCCACAACTTTGTAGACACATGCCGCATAGCTGGGCCCCACAGATTGGGTCTTTATGCGAGACAAGTAGACAGAAAGGCACTCGCCACAGATGATCTGTAACAGCAGAAAGGCAAAACACTGAGCAACTGTTTCCCGAGCAAATAGTCACACGTTGAACAAACACAAAGGCCTGAGATGAGGTCAGAGAATGTACAGTATAGAAGAATAGGAGAGGAGTGTTCACTTGCCACAATCAGTGCGAATGGGATCATGACTCCTCCCAGCAGCTGGTAGGATATGGTGTCCTCCTTGATGGGGTATCTGATAGACTCATCGTTACAGAAGAAACCCCGTTGGAATGGGTTGTGTTGAGAAGTAAGGATAAAAAACGGAAGTCCAACTGGTAAAGAGAAGGAAGAGACACGTGATGATTTGAGATTGCACCTGAATGTCACGTTTCTCTCGATTGCACATGAAAAGCACATCAAATGTACAAACGTTTGTACATGATGTCAAGCAGCAGTTGCAAAATACTACAGTGATTCAGAAAACCATGGGTGTGTCAGGCTGTAGGGCAATCACCACTAGACATGTTCTGACCTATTTGATTACGCTTTATTTGTTCCATTCCGACTATTACTCTTACACTCACTTCCTTCTCAACTTTCCAGAATGGTGCAAACTGAACCGAGATGGCAGGAGGGGGATGTTGGCTCAATTACAAATGATTGCACATAATGAACCTATGCGTCAGCCAGACAGTAGAACACATTATTATATACTGCAGGATGAGTATGCAGTAAGAACAATGTAGAAACAACACTGTCATTATCTCTGAAGTCGTCCTATATTGTTAGAGTAAGTGAATAAGTCAGTGTTGTGCCTAAACATTGGCTTACATGTGAACGTATATATCTTGGTGGGCTAAGTGAAAAACACATAAATACAAGTAGAGAACAATACTTTGACATTGGACCCCAAATATAAATTGTTTCTAGTTTAAGTGCTGCTGCCAGATCCAAAACAGGGAACTAACAGAACCAGCACATAGAGTAGATGAGTCTAAACAGATGAGTCACACAGGAAATTATTTTTACATAACATTGTGGGGAGATCAACATTATTACTGAATATGATGAGATGATGTTACCAGAAACAACTTTTCATTTGGCCAAATTGTCTTATTACATATGATTAAAATACAACCAACCACTGCCTCGATGTTTTCTGCACTGTTACTTCCACATGTGTCTACAATTCAAACATTGAGCTAAAAATACACCCTGGAAAAAGACGCCCACAGGGTGAGCCTTTGAGCGGTTCCCTATTTGCCATCTTGCTGTTTTCCCCCAAACTTAAAAGTCTTCATCTGTATTTACTCGTTCGTGTTTATGCACACCACGTGTATAAATCATTTGTGGACTATATTTCACTGATTACACATTGCAATCTCAGTATCTATCCCATCCAATGACATCCCAAGGGAGTCATTGGCAGAAGGTGCAGATAGTCGTTGCAGCCGAGAGTGTGTGATAAACTGGTAGATAACTGGGTTACACAGGTTGATACCACTAGGTGTTACATACCCAGGAACAGACAGACAATGTCGAGGAGGATGAGCGGGATCCCTCTGGTTTCAAACATGGTGCGTCCTCGTTGGGTC
>CABFOS010100341.1:2896-20761 GCA_900660315.1 Diretmoides pauciradiatus | reverse complement strand
AAGATAATTTTGCTGGGTTTTAGTTGACATTTTTTAAGAATGGAAGCCTTTTTGTGGACAAACTAATTTATTTAGGTTATATGTCGTTCGGTGACAGCTTTTATAATGACTGATGTACAACACACAAAATAGTTGGTACATTAATGCTCCCAATTGCTGACATCTGACTCAAAATTGCTACTGTTTTTATTTTGTTTCCTTTGTAATTAAATCTAGCTGAGTTCCTTGGGGGCAATTTCCGTCTTTTGTTCCACAACTGTCGGGTTTGGGCCCCAGTTAGGCATCCAGGCATCTTGCAGTGCTAAAGTTGTACTGTTACTTTGGTGTTTCACTGCTGCTTAAAGCCACTGGAAACCCAAATCCACAATAGCCTTCTAACTATGTAATTTAGAGTTGTGTGTATGTACATATAGCAAGCGTCTAAAAAGTATGCGAAACTAGCTTCAAATCTAAATTTGAAATATTGCCATTTATGTTTTTGTTATGCTCACACCAGTATGACATAATATAATCCGCAAACCAATCCTAAAAAATCCACGTCAGTTGTCCCACCCAAACAGGGGCAACAAAGCCTCTCTGCTCCCGCTCAGTCAGCCTCTTTGAGTCTGAGCCAGATCGTCTCTATGTAGCCTTTTGCGATCTCTCGCTCTCCTTCACTTTTACTCGTGTCTGTGCTGTCTCTGGGTGCACATCCACCGGTAAAGTAACCCTCGGTTGTCATTCTTTCAGCTGGAAGAATGATCCTCCTCTGATTCTGAGTCAGACGGCTCAAACGTGTGGGGCTGGACAACGCTGATGTCAAACAAAACGTGATCTGCCGCGCCTACATAATCTTGAGAAATGGTCTAAACAGCAAAATGAGCTATTTTTGAACTAGGTTTTCTAATAGTTAGGAACATTTATTTTCACTCAGATTTTTGTGGCTGTTTAATGAGACACTCAACTTTGATATATGCATTTTTACTATTTCAAATTTCCAGAGGCTTTAATACAGAGAAAACACTGTTTTTAGGACTTGCACAAAAATGATTTGTCAAAAGTAAAGCTCTCTTATTATACCTCTCTCCATTTCTTTCCTTGCTCAGTGTTACTCCAGCATGGGGCCGATCCAAACATCCGCAACACTGATGGCAAATCTGCTCTGGATCTGGCTGACCCCTCGGCCAAGGCTGTCCTCACTGGTATGTCTCTCTCATCCACTCCTCTCACATTTACATTTTAGACATTTAATCGACGTTATCCAGAGTGGCTTAAAATTAGTACAAGTGTAGAATAAGCCAGAATGTACTACAAGCAATAGCAAGCAAATCCACAGTGTCTTGACCATAGATGGAAAATTATTTCTGTCCCTGGGGGTGACCAGTATGATGGCAAGTGCTGGATAAAGAATTAAAGAGTCTGGAATTAAACAGGCTACAGTTTTGTAACTATACACCACAAACACATGGATAGCCTGCTTAAAGAAGCATGTTGGCATGTAAAAGTTATCGATTCTTACCATTTTAGTCTTTCTATGTTGGAGACAGGCAAATAAAACACAATAGAAGTCGGGATGCACGATACTGAAATTTTGTCCGATAACCGATTATTTCCATGGTCATATGATACCGATATTGCATATTGATATCTGACCGCTAACGATAATGCATTTTTAAGTAGTAATCAGCCGATACCGATATGATAACTGATATATCGTGCGTCCTTAAATAGAAGTTTAATTTTGGTTCAGCACTGATCTAATATGACCTGATTTAGATGGGACTCCACGAGCACAGGCTGTACCCTGCTGGTTGTGTTTTCCCCACTTAATTGTGTTGATTTTATGATTTTATTTGAATTATTTGACTACTTCATAACGCAGTTACCATACAGTAAATAAAATCATTGGGGGTAATATCACAAACATGTCATGCTTATTTCCATTGTGGTCCTCGTCATAAGTTTTAGCAGAACACATTCAACATTGGAATTAACATTTGTTTTCCTCCAGGTGAATACAAGAAGGATGAACTCCTAGAAGCGGCAAGGTGGGTGTCAGTGTCATCATCATACGCTCTTTATGCTCAAACAACTGCATCATTTCAGTTTCTCCACCATCTCATGTTAGAATATGGCACTAAATCCAGAGAAGGTATTATTTATTGCTGAGTGCAGCAGTTCACTCTCAGCATCACAGAGGTTCCCATAACCACAAGAACATCCTATTAATTCATATTTAGTGCAATGTTTAACGACACGTGTACTGTCTGAAATGTTCTCATCTCGCTTGGCTCAAACTACTGTTGGATATTTTGATGAAGATGACCTGATGGTTCTTCTCGTGTCTTTTCTCGCGTTCTTCACCCTGCAATAACAGGAGTGGAAACGAAGAGAAGCTGATGGCACTGCTGACTCCATTAAACGTCAACTGTCATGCCAGCGATGGCCGCAAGGTAAGACCCACACCGACCACAGATCTGTCACAACACCTTAGAATACTGTATGTTGTGCAGGGTTTCTTCATACTCCAAAAAATGGCTAGAAGGAAGGAAGAACCCACTGGGTTAGTTTCTGTGCTGTAATATGAAGAGGATTCATGTCATTGGATTAAGGATGTTTAGCAGGGGCCACGTTAACTTGGACAAACTTCTGTGCCTCATACAGATATTGAGTTCCCCCCCCCCTTCCTCAATGATGCATGTCTGACTCTGACAGCAGACTCATCTCTTTCTTTTTTTCTTCAGTCATAACATCTCTACCTTCACCCCACACCTACCTCATTAAACCTCTGCTGTGTGTAGGTTCAGCTTCCACTTTTTCTATTTTGTTCATGCACTTCAATTGTTTTGTTTTTTCACACTAGGCCCAGTAAGTTAATTTGGTTGAGGTGGAGAGATGTAGAGATGTCCTGGTTTATTTGCAAGACTATTCCCTTTTTTATTTAGAATCGTAAATGTTTTTTAGTAAAATCAGGTACGACTTTTTGCAGGATGTTTTGGACTATGTTGTTTCAGCCTTCCAGGTATCCCAGCAGCAACATTCTCTCTTCCCCTCAGCCATAATCACTTTTCCATGCTCAGGGCTGGAGCAAAAGTATGTGAGACCTAATCTTGAAATCCATTTATATATACACAAGTAGTTTTAGATAGACATCATCACAGACTGGGAACAAACTGAAGCAGAACTTTGTTGACTATTGCACAGTGTAAGTATATTTCTCAGCACAATTTGTCATGCCACCTCAGGACGCTGCAATAGTCACACTGGCATCCAGCTGTAAATATAAGCAGTGTCTAGAGGAGGTAGAAGACAGCGGGGGCTAATTTAGTCTTGTTTTCCTTTGCGGGTGAGCTGAGTAGAAAGGTAAATGGCACCACGGTGGAGTGCACTCTCTACTTTATTTTCTAATGTCAGTGTTTAGCTTTGCTAATTTTGGCATATGTTTGGATCATTTTGTTTATGCATTTCACTCCCATGTCCTGTTTATCACTCGCTTTATTTACACCCACAGATTCTGTTTCTTGGGGGGGGGTGCCTCTTAGCTGTGTCCGAAATCACTCACTACTCACTGTCGTACAAATGAATCATTTTGTGTTTAAGTTTCAATGTTGAAGTTTGTTGTAACTGTTTCTTAGCCGACGTTGATCCGCCACGTTTAAATTGTGCGTCAGCAATGACGTAATTAACGGCGATACGAGTAGGGTCCGAAAGTGTTTTTTCATTTTGCGGATGAGCTCAATATATAGTCGACTACACAGAACTCCCTACATAGTGACTAGGAAGTAGTGAGTGATTTCGGACACAGCCCCTGTCTTATTTTCACAAATGTTAATGACTACTGCATATTCATAGGCTTGACGGGTATAATCAGTGTTTCCACAATGCCTCCTGCTAACCAAACTCCATTGGTAGAGATATTTACTTCTTTCATACATTCCTTACCAAATTTCTCACTCCCCTCTCTCTCATCAGTAATAGCATTACTCCTTTCTCACTTGTTTTGTTGCATATTTGGAGTTTGCATGAACTAAGCCATTATGTCAAGGCAGATTGGGTCCCGCGTCAAGAGCAATCTCTGCACCTCAGCGTGGCCCAGTTTCCAACACTTGTCTGGGATTTATCCTCTGGGCAGCATTAACAAGTCTCTGCCTTTTCACCACGCTGCTGCAGAGACAACGGGTGGACGAGAAGTCCCATCGAGCCCACAGCTATTTACTCACTGCACCTTGATGTCACATTGAATTTAGCCCATGTTTGATAGATCAGACAGCGGTTCATAACCATAACTAGGACCTTGTGTTTCATTGACTAAAGGGAGGATAGAATTGCTGTGAAAAGATCATTTTGTAATTTTTGTTTCGTTTTGTTTTCCGTGTGACTCTGGCAACATTTGTCGATCAGTCAACATCCCAAAAAATGCTGGTAAGTGCGACCTTGATAACGGCCACTTGATTGATGCACTGTTGTGATTTTTTTTTATTCCTATTTAATCCATTTATTTGACCAATAAGCTGGCTGTCACTTGTTAATTGCACATCATGGACCTGGGTGTACGGGTCACTCATCTATCCCACCCTGGTGTGTGTGTGTGTGTGTGTGTGTGTGTGTGTGTGTGTGTGTGTGTGTGTGTGTGTGTGTGTGTGTGTGTGTGTGTGTGTGTGATGGTGGCAACTTTTGTATTTGAGAGGAGCTAAAACTTTCTCCATTGCCTGCTTTCTTCGCGTCTGTCCTCTGCACACTCACCCAACTTTCAAGTCTCTCGCTCTTAAGTCAATGTCTGATTTTTTTTTTTTTAACTTTTTTGATGATCATTACTGCATGCCCGAAGGCCTGCCCCCCTGCATTTTGTCAATCAGTTCTTGAATGTGTCTCTGTGAAATTTGTGTCCACTTCACATTCCCTGTTGGATCAGTTGGTATTCAGTAATGAATGGAAAGCTACATTTCACTGCTCATTCTAGTGCTGTGCTCCCATCCATGCTAATGAGTTGATCTGCTTTCGATTGCTCATGTCATCAACCACTGAATGATGCCACCCTGGTTTGATTCTCACTCGTCCTGCAGATTCTGTCGCTATGACTTGAGTTTTAACAGTGGGCTTTAAGGGGTTTGTCTTGATATCACTGCATGGGAGTTTGTGTTTTTTCCTCCTTTTTTATTTTTTAACTAGGCCTGAGCTAGACTTTGCGGTGGAGAATGAATGCTGCTGGAATCAGTTTCGCGGCTTTGCTTAGATTAACATTTGTTCGGCTGGAACGAATCCATGTGATTATTTTCTTAATGGCCTGCAGAGATGTATACTAAAACCACTCACCTAGCCTGCTCATTCTACTTACTTGCATTCCCACCCAACCGTTTGGAATGAAATATTGTTAATTAACAGTTGCACTAGTAAATATTAACCAGCCAGGGCGCTACTTATATCTGATTTTTAAACTTCTAAGACGTATGTTTTGTTTTGTTTTGTTTTTTTTGCTCACCTGGTTGTTAAATGGTAGATAACCTAGATACATATTGAGGTTGATGCTTCCTGGTATAGTCAGTTGCTCAGATCAGACGCAAACCAATGAATTTTGACACCGGATTTCCCCCCAGAACTCTTATTGACCTTGCATCATCATTCGCCATTTATCTGCAACTCACCGAGTGTAGCCTGGCTCAGCACATTGCTTCTGGCCCTAATCAGCCGCTCCCATGGCCGTCCTCCTGAAGGTGTACACTCTGAACCAGCCAATCGGCTCTGTGTTTTGACAAGCTGTCCTCTCTTCCAGTCCACCCCCCTCCACCTGGCCGCTGGCTACAACCGGGTCCGCATCGTTCAGCTCCTCCTGCAGCATGGAGCCGACGTTCACGCCAAGGACAAGGGGTAAGAGGCAGTTCAGAAATAACCACAGCTGCATTGCAGACTCAAAACGATCGTGGATATTTGTAGTGAGTGAGTTTGTCATAATAACACCTCTAACCTGACTGTTTTGTCCCTGCAGGGGCCTGGTTCCTCTTCACAACGCTTGCTCCTACGGTCACTTCGAGGTCACAGAGCTTCTGCTCAAAGTAAGGCCCAAACAGTTTAAGTTCATTTTGATGGAATTTGATGGACCGATGAGGAAACTAAGGGAAATCAAAGGCAGCGGAATACTTACAGCAAAGTCTAAGTTACCTGAGATAGAAGCACAGTTGAACATGTGTAAATTTCTGTAATCTCGCTGTGGGTTTGCGTTCATGTATTTATACTCCACACCAGTGGGGGTGCATGAAGATCAAACCATAACCCAGGGAAACCAGAAATAGCGGCGGCAAAAGCTCAGAGAAACACAACAACACACAAAGATCAATCAAAAGAAGCCTTTTGATTGATTATAAAAGTGCAGATATACTCTTAACAAGGATATGAAAGGGAGATGTCAGCCTAACCGATTGTGATATTTTAGGCTACTTATAGGCGGTCACACAGTGGAAGCTAGTGTGTGATGCCTCTGTCTTTTTCCCCCCTCCCTAACTCACCCTGTTAACTCCATAGCATGGAGCTTGCGTGAACGCCATGGATCTGTGGCAGTTCACTCCTCTCCACGAGGCGGCGTCTAAGAACCGAGTGGAGGTGTGTTCGTTGCTGTTGAGCCATGGGGCCGACCCCACCCTGCTCAACTGTCACAGCAAGAGCGCTGTGGACATGGCCCCCACCCCAGAGCTCAAAGAGAGACTCACCTGTGAGTTTACACACACACACACACACACGCATCACAGACTACATTAGTTTCTGCGAGGACAGCTTTGTACCCACCAAGAAGGTCCGCTGTTTCCCGAACAATAAACCATGGATCAACAAAGGCATTAAAGCCCTCCTCAACAACAAGAAGGAAGGAAGAGGGCTTTCGTGGAGGAGGTCAGGTCAGTCCAAAAGGAGCTGAGGGAGGCCAACAGCTACAGGGAGAAGGTAGAGGGCAAGCTACAAAAGAACAGTGCCAAGGAGATATGGGATGAAAAGGATCACTGGACATAAACATTCAGGTCCAGCCGTGGAGGGAAGCCAGGAACGTGCTAATGAGCTTAACCATTCATCACATTCAGTCAGGTGAGACGGGAGGTATCCAAGCTCCGAATCAAGAAAGCAGTGGGTCCAGACAACTTCACACGCTGTCCACAGCTTGCAGGAGTGTTCCAGCACCTCTTCAACCTCTCCCTGAGGTTGAAGAAGGTGTCCCAGCTGTGGAAGACCTCCTGCATTGTTCCGTTTCCCAAGAAAGGACGTCCGGGCACTCTCAATGGCTACAGGCCAGTGTTACTGACCTCGCATTGTCATGAAGATTGGTTCTGCAGCACCTTAGGCCCCTGGTGAGCGACTCCCTTGATCCCCTGCAGTTCACGTACCAGGCCCAAATCAATGTGGTCGTCACCATAATCTACCTGCTGCACAGGGCTTACTCACACCTGGAGAGGCCGGGAAACTTTGCTGGGGAGGAGACATCAAGGCTGGGGAGACCAACAGACTCAACAAGCTGGTGAGAATGGTCAGCTCTGTTGTTGGGCAGTCTGGAGGACGTGGTGGAGAGGAGGATGAGGGACAAAATCAAGACCATCCTGAGCAACCCTTCTCATCCCCTCTATGATGAGCTGAGGCAGATGGGGAGAACCTTCAGCCACAGACCCCCCCCCCCAGGTGCATGGTGGAGCGTTTCAGGCGTTACTTTGTGCCGACAGCCATCAGACTGTACAACATTATATGTTTACTATTTGCCCTTCTGTATTCTGGATATCTTTACTTTGGCACTATTTTGTATCCTATCCCTGGCTGTCTTACTTCCTTATGCTGCAACACCTGGATTTTTCAATTAATAAAGTGTTACCTTACCTTACCTATTGGGTCAGTTAGTTAGTTCTATTATTCCAAACAAACTGCTGTTTCTGCTGCTGGAAACAAAACTTCCTTTGTGCCAAATGATTTCTACACAACTCTGGTGTTTAGAACAGAAAATGTAAAAGTTTTCATGAACTGGGTATAGGTTGAATTGAGTTGTATCAATCGGCAAAAGAGAGTAGCAAAACAGCCAGTTGAACAGTTGAAACGCAGCCCTCTTGACTGGAGTTGTCAGCTTCGACTCCTGGTGGTAGCGCCCGATCGTTTCTCAGTCTGCAAGCATGTCACAAGCTGTTAATTTTAGAGAGGAGGAGGAGAGAATGTTCTTGCTTATCATCTCCCACTCACAATATGTCAATAACAATTACAGAATATTATTCCAGCCAGTGGAGGGCTGGCTGCCAGAACAGCAGGAGGAGCCCAGAGGTGTTGTAAAGGGCATTGGTGCGTGACCAGACCCAATAGGGAGAGATAAATCCTCACGGCTGATTGGACACAGACCCTCAATTCCAGGCCTGATTGGTTCTTTATGCCCATAGGTGTGCTGTGGTTGGTGGAAAGCAAATTGAGTAGTTTCAACAGTCAGCTCAGCTCTGTCATGCTGGCTATTGAGGTTATTAGTGCATGATGTCTGATGTTTTGAGTACGATTTTGCCGGCTGCTGGCTTTGGTCTGTGGTCGTGCACACATGCATGCCTGTACACACACACACACACACACACACACACACACACACACACACACACACACACACACACAAACACACGGAGACAGAAGGGCTGTCCAAAAATGAGCAATTTGTTTTGACAAGATCTCTGCGCTGGCAGACAACCAGCTCATTACGTTCATCACTTACAGTGTGGTGGCCACTCACCCGCAGGACATTTAGCAAGAAATCACTTAGAATTCACAGCATCTCGCCCATGTTTAGATACATAGTATTTTCTATCGTAGGTAGGTTTCCTGGACTCCATTACCCATGCACCTTAGCGAGTGATGACGTTATGTTGTCTCCAACAAAGAGTGTTGTTGTTGCTAGTGCAATAAAGAGAGCTCTTCAACATGCAAGTAGATATCTGTCTCCCTTTAACTCAACTCCTACAACAGTATGTTTACACACATTTGATGCGTAAAGTCCAATATCCACCACATCTGGCACGAAAGTGTAACGGCCGGGGCGTGGGACCGGACCAGCTCCGGAACGGAATTTGTTGTGGCTTTGTCTATTTTTTATTGTTGGAGTGCCGTTTTCCATGGATTCAGGACATTTCCTCACACTATACTTGTATGATCTATTTCCCTTAGAGAGGTTGTGCCTCTGTACTGAAGGCTGCTGCTCCTCTTGGGAATAGATGATCCATAACTCAAAGCCATCTCCATCTCCATCTCCATCTCCCAGCTTCATCTACACAGCACAATGCCTGTTTTGCACTTTGTGTTAGCAGAGACTGATTTGCCAACGTCAACCCAATCATTATGGGGAGGCTGGAATTGTCAGCGTGCTAGCTGCACTATTCAGCACTTGGCCTAATGAGCTTTCCTCTCTGGTGATTATCAATTAGTAATGAAGTGGCAAATCATCCTAACAGGCAACACTAGCACTGTGAGCCTTTGGAGAAGAGAATGGGACCGCAGCAGGCGCAGCCATGCAGGCAGCCATGCAGGCAGCCATGCAGGCAGGGGTCGGATGGGAGACTGAAACCATCCTGGTCGCTGGCAGGTCGTCTCTCACAGCAAAGAGCTGCTACCTGGAGCACTGACGTCCCGTCCTCTTTTCATCTCCCTCCCTGTCTCATCTTTCTTTTTCTGCACTCCTCTCTTCTCTTACCCATCCACCACTACCATTCCCTTTCTCTGGCCTCTAGTGTTGCCTTTGCACACTTCTCAATTTGCCTGAGAAAAATGTGCAGTCTGACTCTGAAGATTGCTATGTCATGAAATATTCAGTAGCACCTACTGTTTGGAGGAGGAGGTGCGGTCAGCCGGGCTCCGTACTTTGCTGTTGTGTACCCATTGCAGCCAGGAGAAGTTGTTGTCTCTGGCAACTGAATTCGAGAGAGATATATATATATAGAGAAAAGGAAAGGATTGTGCTATATCCACAATAGGAGGGCAAGCCATTAGCACCCTACTGGTCCTGAGTGTGAATTGTCGAGTGGAGGGCCTTTCAGGGGTCAAATGTACCCGCTGCTCACCCCGCTCTCCTCTCTCAGCTCTCAGGTCTGACCACAGGACAATGAAAAATTCCTATTTTGTTTATGGTTCTGTTTACTTCATCATCCTGTGCTTTTCATATCTGCTCTATTTACCCTCTAGTTGTTTAGACACCTGGCCTAAACCATTTTAAATTCACTTTACTGTCCTCTGGGATTGTGGATGAGCACAGGATTTGAGATTTCCTGCAGAGGTCAGTCTTCCTGGAAGAGGAACACTTTTGCCCTTTTAAAAGGAGGTCTTTAAATGTTTCATAGCTGTCTGATAGAGGAGTGTAGCGTGAGTACACTCACGTACGCTGTATAGTATGAGAAGTATGTAAAAGGATGTAACCTCTGACTTCCGGTGTATTAAGTGGCTTGACAGATATTTAACTTTTGGCAGCCTAGGCATTGTTTTTGGGTCATCCGTTATCCGTCCAATTCTCGTGAACGCGATATCTCAGGAACGCCGAGTTATTGCAATAGTTCCAGAGTTTGCAAATGGCCACCCATCAAAACCCACAGTCAGCAACAACTTCTTCCATTTACACTGCAGGGTCTGATTTCTCCTGCATAGCTGATGCATATTTACTCATTCTGGTCCAAGTTAAGAGTAAATAGTGTGGAGATGAGAGGTTTCTTTCATGTTTGCAGCAGCGGGATGGAAAACGAATCGGCTGCAGATAGGCCATTTACACACTAATGTAAGCACAAACTATGTAAGCACATTTCTCTAGAATTGCTGCAGAGAGATGATGGTGTTCCTTTCTAAAAGTAACTTTCGGATCTCTTCAGAGATGAAGATAAATGGCTGCCGTTGTATTTCAGAATACAGTTCATTCCACCCGTCTCCCAAGTTTCCCCCTCAACATTTTTTGGTTCATTTTAGTTTAGGTTCCTCTAGTAGAGCGTATAATCGTTCTGCTAAAGCCCCGTGGTCAGGAATACATAGTGCTGTTTGAGATCATCGCAATCATCTCAAAATAAAGATCGCTACTTCATTCTTTTTACTGCACAGGAAAATGATGCTCTTTCGACATAGTTTGATAGTGTTCGACTATAGAGGAGTGATGTAGTTTGATAGTGTCCAACTATAGAGGAGTGATGAGTCTCACCATGATTGACCTGAATTTGTCTCTTGATGTCCATGATGGTGAAATGAGAAATGAAACATCCAGAGAGGCTGAAGTCTAAAGTCGGCTATATTCTCATTTGAACAGAAACTGTCTCCCACAGAGATGCAGCAGCGGTGAGCTCTCTCTTTTTCCTCATTATACTGGTCAGTCACTTTCTTCTGATTCCACATGCAGCTGCCAAAAGAAGATCTAATGCTATATGATTGAGTTAGTAATGATGCCTCCCTCCACAGTTTTAAATTCAGTCCATGGCTAAGCCTGTCAATCAGCCCGCCTGACAAATTGCATTTTTCCAGGCTCTCAGCCGTTAATCAGAAATACCTTTCTGGCTGATAGGATTTGGCACGTTGTCTCCCTCTGTCTCTGTGTTTCCTCTCTTTCTCTGTCCATCCCAATTCTCTATTTTCCTGCTCTTCCTCCTATGGGCCCTGCAGTCGCAATTCACAAGCTATCTCTCTTGTCTTTGTGTCATCTCTGCCACTCCCCCTGACCCTAAAATAGACCTATTACTGTCTTAATACCAGGCTCAGAGACAGGCAAATTACAAAGAGTTGAGACTTTTCGCCCTGTAATGTGTCATCTGGTAAGTGGTTGTTTAATCACTATAGATTGGACCGGTAGAAGACTAGACTGTTGCCAGTTCTCAAAATATCTCTGCTCACTGCACATTTCACTACTCTGTCCTAATGAGAGCCCAATATTATCTGAGATTTGGTGAGCCTGCCTGGTTTATTTCTTCAAGGAGAAGAAAATAGATACTTTTTTTGAGTGATGGTGTCATTCTGAACATCCATTTCATGAAGCCACTCAGTTGAAAGGATAACTTTGGTGTTTTTCAACCTGGACCCTATTTTCCCATGGCCGTGTGTCTAACTGACTCTTGGGAACAAGCATTTTTGAAATTAGCATTTAGCTAAGCAAATTAGTCTAAAACGGAACACTTCCGGGCAAGTGCATAGTCCTCTAAAAGCGTTTTGTTTTTGCCACTGACAGACTCCGATTGTTGTTATAAGTGTGACAGGATACCGACAGAGAAATCGCGAGGAGTGAGACCTCTTGTTGCAGCTAGACCTTTGTTGGATAGGGACACGCTGTTGTTGTGGCTAGTTGTGCTACGGGTGGATGCTAACACAATAACAACAGACCAGATCAAGCGAAAGGTACAGAAAAACGTTTTATTTCTCTGTCGTGATCCTGTGATCCGTGATCCACTTAGAACAACAATCAGAGCCTGTCAGTGGCAAAAAAAAGCTTATAAAGGACTACGCATTTGCACTTCGGGGCAAACTGCTAGCCGATACCAAAGTTATCCTTTAAGATATCCCAGTTAACTGTCAACCAATGTGCCCCGTATGGATTCGGAGCTAGCATATGCTCTGTCAACCCCATTGCAATCAGAGAGGGGGTGAGCTGAAGTTGCACCATCTGAGAGGGGCAGATGGCTGCTGGTTAATTTAGCGTGAACCGTGGACCTGCACCACCTTCTCCTGCTCATAAATAGACCACACAGAGGATTACACCGCTGATCGATCATACTGCCACTAGCTCTCTGCTGTTCCCTCCAAAAGGCCAGAGCAATAGGTCTCAATTAGCCGAGAGACAACCAGAGATTTACTACAGATAACCGGTGAACTGACTCAACTCAGCTCCCAATAAGATCCCCCCATCTGCAGCTTATTGGAGAGCGAACGAACAGGTGATCGTGGCAGATGTAATCTTGATAACAGATGTTCTATTCGTTTACTATGGGATTGGATTGTGCTTAGGCTTCGGCGGTATCAAGGTATTACAATATACCAGGATATTTAGAAATCCCGAAGGTATGATTTTCAATACTGTCAGCATACCTTGCCCGCTACCGGCTGGTGGACAAGGTATGCTGAATCTATGGAAGAAGGGCGTTTATTTCCTATCTATTCATTATTCTATGGGCCATAATTATTTAAACTTGTCTAAGTAGCTAATTACATACAGTATTAGACACACAGCATTGTAGGCTCGACAATGTCATACATGCTACTCTACAATGACTTCTATCACCAGCAACTCAGCTTTAATGTTGTTGTTTTTAACACAAATACCATCTAACTTCATGACATTTCACTGTAAACCCCAGTGAAATGTCATCAAGTTATGAAAACATAGATACCGCACAAGCCTTATTGTGGTGTAGAAACTTCCCCACAGTAGTTTCAAGCAGTGAAGTGTGCATAGCTATGCATTCAAGACTAACTGGGTCTTTTCAGTTCGCTGGTGGGCAGCTTCTCTGCTGAAGGTTACCTTTGAGTGTTACATCAAATGAAGGTGTGGGATGTCAGGCAGCATTTCTCTCTGCATGCATCATCTCCACAAGCTGTTACTCTGGCTTCAGGTAAAATGTAACCCAAATAAATGAGAATGCAGGGTGCATTCTCTCCATGTGCATCCACTCGCAAACCTGTTACTTTGTTGTTGGGTAAGGGGCAATTTCAAGTTAACCAAAACAAAGGACTCGCTCACCATTGAGGCATTCAGAAAGCAGGAAGTAATGGTGATTGAGGGGGAGCCCTATGGAGGCCTGAATGCTCCTGGAGCTTCATCGCTCATGAAAGGCAGTGTCCTGAGGGAAGTGCTGCAGGTGGCTGGCAGTGATTGATGCTAGGGCTTTGATGCTTTCAAAAATTGTTTGAGAAGCAAGCTGTCAAAAGGCCATTGTAGAGCAAACCCCCGCTGCTTGCTGCAGCATTTTCATGTCAGCCCATGAGTGTATCAGGGACGCCTGCGCAAAAAAACCCTGAAACCTCAGTCCTGGTGGAGGCTGTCTGACGGAGCAGGTATGGCACAGTCGATCAACAGATGGAGGGAGTGAAGGGGAGAGGTTTGCCCCCCGTATCTCAGGGGCATATTATGTACCCTTCATCAAAACGTTGGAGGGAAAACAGCTGACATCAACATCTGAAAAGTAAGCTGTTAGCAAATAGCAGGTTTTCAGCATCAGCCCACCAGGATGTAAAAATCTTCATGTGTTCATTAAGTTACAGCAGCGGATGGTTTGGTGCGGTGACACAGAGAAAACAATCATTCATGGAGGAAATGTTATTGGAGATGGAGGGAGGATATGGAAATTTGATTTAATGAGTACAGGGTAATATTTTTTCTTGGCCTTTTGCTCTCAGGCGTGTTTACGGGGGAGTTAATTCACTTGTGAGAGCAAGGCAATGAAGATGGCCATTTTTCATGCCACAATATGATTAGCAATACAGGACAGCGATTACACAGGGCACCCTGGAACAACAAGGCACTACCTCTGCTACCACTATCACAGACACTGAGGACCCTCTCGACACGACAATGGCTTATATACTGTATGACTATGACTAGTTTCTTCAGGCCTGAATCAAAGCAATCAATTTTTGGAATCATTTTGTTGGAATGGCTCTTATTATGAGTATTTCAAGGTCTGCGACATAAGTCGTTTCCAGAGAAGAAATGTACGATTCCAACAGCAGCAAATGCGATTTCTTTGGGCTAAACAGGACTGGGTAGTTAGCATGAGCAGCGATGGCCACCATGGCTGACAAAGAAAAGAGCGCAACCTACAGGAACTCAAACTTCATCAACAGAAAATCCAAGGAGAAAGACGTCGCAGTCTCTGGGAAGTGCAGTGCAGAGAGCATTATCACTTTAATATTACTTTAATATTACTGTACATTTAAATCAGGGGTTATAGAGGATGCTCAAATTTCAAGTATGCATTTCAAAATAAAATGCAATGTGCTCCCTTCTATGTAAGAATGTGCTCCCATGTCTCTTAAATGCACCAGCATACAGAAGATTGCTGGGTGAACAGTGTGAAGTTCCATAATATGACACCTATGAGAAAAATTAGGTGAAAATGTGTCCTACAGTGTATGGTAGACAACAGTGTGTCATCATAATCCCATTCCAGTTCCAAGTTAAAACTTTGAGATACTACATGTTATTTGACCACAGCTAGGGACCGATCAACCTGAGGTAGGTCACCTGGCGGAGGGCGTCTGATGTTGGAACCCCTGAAACACCCAGTGACCTCAGGCTGTGTTCAAGTGCATTGGCAGATGTATAACCACTTTTTTGCACTTTTCGCACTGCTTGTTGGTGCAAAGCAAGTCTTTCAAAGTGACATCTATTCAACTCAAATGCTTCCTTCCTTCCACCAGCATGACTGAAGCACAGTTGTGTGTCACCCACCCGCTGTAAGAGTCAGTGTCCCTGGGATTGGAACTGCATGACATTGTGCTGTCTGCATACTGTAGCTGTAATTGATTCTTTCTACTCCTCCACCAGGAGCCCCGATCAGCTTTATCAATCTCTAGCTATCGTAACACAAAAACACCCAACACTCCTTATCAAAAAACTTAATTTTTATGATGAAAGTTGGTGGACCAGGACTGGTTCAGTGGATTTCGTATTGATTGCATGCGGCATCTGCAAGAGTGAAAAGAGTGAAACAACAGTGTGATGGTGTGAAAAATGTTCACGAGGTCTATTTTGTTTATTTCTGCTTGTGTTTGTTTCCAGGTCTGAAACGAAGCTATACCTGTGAAGTCTGCAGCGTCACACTGAACTCGGTGGCACAGTACCATGCACACCTGCAGGGTTCAAAACACCAAAACAAGTGAGTCGATACTTGCTACCGAACACCCTAGCAACATGGCTAATTTGGTCTTGTTACTGCTAAATGCGTGAGACGTGCTGTTCTCGTTCCGGTCATCTGTGCCCTCGAAATCCCCTGCTCCCAAAGGAGGCGTTTGACCTTCAGAAACAGTGTGCATACATGTTAGCGTTTTAGAGAGAGCTGCTTCCCTGCGACAGAAACATCAGATGTGCTCTGCTTGCTGTGGGCATCTGTGGGATCTTTTTCCACTTAAGTTCAGTCGTATTGAAAGCAATTAGTTCCAATTTATCTAAGTGAGCGATTCCCAGCTCTCCCACATTTCCCTCTTGAGCTGGGAATCAACAAGCTCTTACAGTTTCGGCATACAAACAGCTCCCTCAGCAAGCCCCCGTCTAGACATAACAAGCAACAAGCTTGAATACAAAAGTAAGTTAAAAAGAAAAGAAAAAAGACTCTGTACACGCCGATCGGTACCCAGGGAAGAGGTATCTTTTGAACTGAAAACTGAGGTAAGGCTTTTGAAAATTCACACACTGTGAGACAAAGCGGTAAGGGTTTCTTAAACAAATGGGAATGGTATCAGGGTGAAGGCTATGTTGAGTGTTATGTAATAATAGCACAGCTGGATTTCACAACCTCCCGCCTCTACCAGCCAATAAGACGATGACATTTAGGTCTGAGTATTGTGCAGTTTACGTGATTTCTGGGTAATTAAGTCCTTCAAACTTTCAGAAATCCAGACATGATCTCTTGCTGTCACTGGAGTTGCCTAGTGCAGTGGTTCTCAACCAGTGGTCCGGGGACCACCAGTGGTCCTTGAGGGGGTTCCAGGTGGTCCCCGGCTAAATGATGGATAGTTGGGAACCAAATGGACCCTTATAGGTCTGTAACTCTTGAGTTAAATTCTGAGTTAAATTATTGTTAAACATCTGCATTACTTAATTTACAAGAAGTTTACATGTAGAAGAATTGTTATTTTGATCAAAGTTTGCCTGTTATCTCTCTACCGCATCAATACAGCGTTGGAATTCTGGACAAAATCTTATCCAACAATAACAAAATATTCTAAGTTTTGGGTCTGAGAGGCGAAAACTCATCAAACGGTCCGTTGCTCTAATGAGACTAAATAATGGTCCTTTATTTGAAAAAGATTGAGAAGCACTGGCCTAGTTCACATTTACTGTAAGAAACCTGGGACATGGGAGTGTAGCATGCAAATTTAATTTCCATATATATATTTTCATGGAGCATTGATCTTTTGAACTGAACATGTCGCAGTAAGAGCAAGAGGACAGCGAGCGGTGTGTGTGTGGGTTTGGCGTCGGCCCCGACCAGTAGGTGTGAACTGATGGGGTTTACATGGTGCATGTCCTGGAATTAATTTCCCCTGTTGGGCAGTTTCTGGCTGCACACATCCACAGGGATGCCCAGCGTCAGGAGATGTGACATGCCGTTTAAAGCCCCACGCTTTAGTCACGGTCGCCTGCGCTGCCTAGTCGGAGTCAGTGGTTTTCCATGCAGATCCCCCCATTACATCCCCTTTCTCCTCCTCCTCCTCCTCCTCCCCTCCCCGGCAGCAGGCCAGAGCTCTCACAGGCATGGCTGACTCAGACCACATGCGAACCCCCCCAGCCTGATTTCACTCACATTGCCTACGCTCAGTGCCTCAGGTCTATTTAGGTCATTGCTTAATGCCAGTTTACTTGGACAGAATAAAGGCCAGATCTGCCTTACAAAACAGCGACGAGGGGCTCGGGAAAGTCTGTCCCTCATCGCTGCAGTAGTAAAACATGTACTATACAAAGGGACTTACAGGGTATCCATGCCCAAAAGGAAGGGCTTGGAAATATCTTTCATTTTGTGTGGTAGTTTTTGCTGAAAATCAGTGTAACATACATCTGGGGAATTTAATGGCATCTAAAGGATAACTTCGGTATATGTATATTTCAACCTGGACTTTATTTTCAAATGGCCGTGTGTCTACGTGACTAGTGGAAACAATAATTTTTGAAACTGATCCAGTATTGCGTGAGCACTGTTTTTAGCGATTAGCGGGGGGGGGGGGGTG
>CABFOS010100325.1:0-16635 GCA_900660315.1 Diretmoides pauciradiatus | reverse complement strand
GAAATGTAGTCTTCATTTGGAGAAAAACAAGCACTAACCATGGTGTGAGATGATTGGTAGCCTCTATCTCACACCATGGTTAGTGCTTGTTTTTCTCCAAATGAAGACTACATTTCCCATAAACCCCAGTGCTTCCTGTCACAGATGATGTTGCTAAATATATCCCCTGGCATCACTCTGAGTGTATTTCTCTTTTGATTTACTGATAAACATGAAGTGATATATCAGACTTTCACTTGTTTCACCACCTGCCATCAAAAGAAGCTCTGAAAGCTTCAGCTCAGTTTGAGTTGGAAGAACAGCGGTCTTCTTCCTGTTTTGTGCTCTCATCTCCCTCTGTGCCTGTATCACTTTCATCATGTGAGGGTGATCTAGCATTGAACCCTTTTCTATCTCTACTCCTCCTTCTCCTCTTCCAGAGTTGCGCCCCCACAGGACAGTGTTCACACGGGCCATTGAGGCTTGTGACCTACACTGGCAGGACCGACACCTCCAGCACATTATTGCCAGTGACCTCTATGCCAACTACTGTTACCATGACAACCAGGAGGGCTCCCTCTTCGACTCGCGCGGTTGGCCCATGTGGCACGGTGAGTGTATGAGGATATGTGTTTGTGTGTGAGTGCTTGCGTCTTTGCATGTAGCTTCCATGCGACCAGATTAGTCATTTACATTAACTTGTGGGAGAGGCCAGACCAAGAAGGTATCGAATGGAAGAATATGAAATGCAAAAACGAAGAGGTTGATATTTTGCCTTGCATCTCCTTTTCTTAGAACATGTTCCAACAGCTTGTGCCAGGGTGGATGCCCTTCGTTCCCATGGTTACCCCAGAGAAGCACTCAGATTGGCTATCGCCGTGGTGAACACGTTACGGCGGCAACAGCAGAGGCAACTAGAGCACTTCCGCCGACACAAGAAAGGTGAAACTCCTTTTTTCTTCTTCTTTATGAACCATAAAAAATATGGTATAACTTTCCCTTGATTGAAAGACCTTTACCTACCATTTTAATATTTCTGGTCATTGAAATTGGTCATGCTGAGTGGATTGAGTTGGGGTTGACTTCAGGGGCTGTTTCCCACAGAAACCTCTTTGTTTCAGAAATGTTCATGATTTAACAAAAAGTGGTTGACAGCAGTATATTTTTGATATTTTACAGTGTTGTTTCAGGGGTTTTGTGAGCAACTGTATAACTGAAAATACAAGGTTTTTGCACAATGTTAATTGTATTCCTGTTTAGGCAGTCTCACTTTACTGTATCAATGTCTGCTCTGCTTAATCCCAGAGCTGCTTCATAAAGGCCATACCTCCACAACCAACATGGAGGGTTGGGTGGGGCACCCCCTGGATCCCATCGGGACCCTCTTTAGTACTCTGACAGAGTCGGGGCGGGCGGGAGAAGAGGGCCAGAACACCTGCCTAGACCTCTCAGGTACTACTGACGCTGATGAAAACAAAAACATATAGTATTATGTAGCTCTTGATTCTGCAGTTTAATACTGACCCTGGTGAGTTGACTAAAATCATTTCAAACTGTATAGCTCTGTGTTTATAACTATGTACACAGTATTGTGAAAAAAAAAACTTTATTATTTATACCGACATCCCTGTCTTGTTGACTTAAAATGTACTATGGCAGAGGGATTGTTTGGAAACACTTTATTACTCTTATTGGTCTCACTCTTCAAGTCCCTGATCGCCACAGACTTATGTTAGAAAGCATAGCTTCGGTCCAGATTCTTCCTCAGTTTGTCTATTTTATCATGCCTCCTCTCATATGTATTTTTCCAGTTCACTTCCCCCACGGTTCTCCAGCTCTCTGTCCCTCATCGCCTCCTCTGCTCACAGAAATAGCCCTCTCCTTCTCTGAGGTGGAGCAGTGAAAAGAGGAATGCTCCTGAGGCGCTAATCTTTACTTTGGATGGTTGTTCGGTCCAGACCTCTACTCTGTGACTGACACAACGGTTTTCCATAGGAGACAGGCTCATTTAGTGTCCAAACCACAGAGAACATAGACTTTCACTTCCACTGTATTTGAACTTTGCTTCTTTCTTTCTCTCTCTCTCTCTCTACTCCCTTCTTTACAGACTGCTCCAGTGTAGTGAGCCGTGCGGACCTCCAAAGATTGCCCGTGCAGCGATTGCTAGGAGATGGCGAATCGTACGTGGCGCTGGCAGTGGAGACGGCTCTGATTGGCTTAGGCCAGCAGAGGGTGATGCCTGATGGGCTGTACGCCCAAGAGAAGGTGTGTCGCAATGAAGAGCAGCTATTGGCCAAGCTGCAGGAAGTGGAACTGGACGACTCGTTGGTCAAAATCTTCCGCAAACAAGCTGTTTTTCTGTTAGAGGGTGAGGGAACTAATACACGCACACACGCACGCACGCACGCACGCTTAATCTCTCTTTCTTTCCCTGTATCTTCCCCCTAACCTCTCCTCTCTTTTCCCTCTCTCTTAACTCCCTCTCCTTCCCTCCCACTCACCAAGAGTCTACACATTCTTGCTGAAACAGGAAAAAACACATTGGACTCTGTCTCACTATTTATTATCCTTTCATTTTGTGGTGCAAATAGAAGCTGAGTTGCCCTGGGCCAGACCAAAATGAGCTCTTTACACAGTAACACCAGGGATATTGTGTCAGCCGACGCACACGCGCACGCGCGCACACACACACACACACACACACACAAGCGCAGTGTGTGAGTTTACAGGTCTGGAACTGGAGCAGAATGTGACTGCTGGGGTTTGGTTATGGGAGTGGGAGAGGGGTGGCGTATCCTGGAGGCCCAGCCCAGTCAAACCTCCAGTCCCCTCCCTAACCCCAGTCCCGCCTCTGCCCAGCACGACCACCCACCTCTGGCTCCGTTACTAATAGAGTACCAGGCTCTGAGGCCTCCGCAGGTCCCTGGAGGCTGCAGCCGAGCCCATGTGTGATGTGGTCTGTGGCTTAGGAGCCTGTTGGGGTTTAAAATAACCCATCGGAGATGAGGGGAAGAGCAGGAAGAGGGGGAGGGAAGAGAGGGTGTGCAATGCCAAGTCTGCACACACGGCCATATGGTTTTTGACGTCACAGTTTGTTTTATGCTGTGTGGCTTTGCCTTTTCTGGGCTGGGAAGGGTGGATAAGTCACTGCTCACTACGCTACATACACAGTGCAACCCAAAATATAACATATAAACATTCACATTATCACTGCATGCTGATAAATGTCTGTTTTACTGTGTACAAGATTCAAGACCAGTTTGTTATAGGTTGTTTGGACCAGTCTGCATTCATTTATATGATAAGACAGAGACATTGTTTCATGTTTCCCTCTCTCTCATTAGTGAAAACTGCCCCCCTGTCTGTGTGTGCTGTATGAGCAGGTGGTCCATACTCTGGTCTGGGAGAGATTGTCCACAGAGAGAGTGTTCCCATGCACACCTTCGCCCGCTATCTCTTCGCCTCTCTCCTACCTCATGACGCTGAACTGGCGTACAAGATTGCACTGAGAGCCATGCGGTAGGTCTTTTAAGTGTATGTGTATATATACATATATGTGTGTGTGTGTGTGTGTGTGTGTGTGTGTGTGTGTGTGTGTTTGTTTGTCTGCGTGTGAATCCTAACTGTATCTGTGTCTGAGTGTAAGTGTGTATAGATTCTCTATGTGATCTCTCTATATTAAGCTCCTGTGTGTATTCATCTGTGGACAATGTGTACATGTGTATGTGTGTTAATCAGCCTGTGCTGCTGTGTTTTGATGTTGTGACTAGTGGGAGCTGGATCAGTGAATATTAATTAGATTAATGAGAGTGTAATTAGTGGCTGTAATGAGAAGGAAACACACACACACACACACACACACAGGGCCATCAGGGACAGGGCAGTGTGGGGAAGCGGCCTGTTGTGCTTCTACAAAGCAAGGCCTCTGTCTCATTCCCTCCTCGAGTCCATCGCTGAACAATACGGGTGGCAAATGATTAGTGAATGAATAGGATCTGAACTTTGTCTGGCTTGTACCACCATGTGTCACAGAAGGCAAAAAGAAGGCAGATGAGGCAAACACACTGTTGACACTTTCCTACTGCCAACTAGTTAATGGTGCAGAAGGCCTCAGCAATTAATAATAAAATAATGTGCTAAATAATGTGCTAACCGAACCAACAGAACAGGAGTATTATAACACAGGGTTGGGTTTTTCAATGAGGGGCCATGTGGTTTCAAGGTTGTACATAGTCACTGTGTCCCCTCCTGGCCTCTATCCCATGTCCCATGTTTTTCCTTAGTCAGCCTGTCCCCTCCCCCACTCACCTCCATCCTCACTCCTATGGTGTGAAACAGGCGATTTAGAATAATATGGCCACTTATGGGTGCTCCTGGGAGCCAGGGGTGTCTACTCAGCACATAATGAATGTGTGTAATGTAGCGTAGTGTAATATGATAGCATATACCTCCCCGCTCCCACGGGACAGCGGACAGTTAAATATAGAGGAGGAGGTAAAAGAACCAGGGCTATTTTAATGGACCCATTATAACACTATCATTGATACAAGGAGAGAGAGGGGAAAGTCTAGCTCTCTCACACACACACAATCTTTCATTCTCCCACACTTACTTTCTCTATTTTTCTCATTCTATCTGAAACTGGCTTTTTTTTTTTTTTTAGAGATGAGGGATACTCAGACTAGCTACACATACGGGGGCCAGAGAGGGTGTGTACATATCCAGTATTTTAGAGAGTGTGTGTGTGCACATGTGTTTATATGCTTGTGTGTTTATGTGTTGTGTGGCTGAGGTTAATTAAAACATGTGGGTGCAGCATATGCTGTGTGATGACTTGGTGTGTGCAGCCAAGACACAACAGAGGAGCTATACCTACTAGTTCGCGGGCTGCCCAGAATTGTAATGTAGCAGCAGTAGATCCTCTCTCTGACTCCAGAGATTGTCCTTATCTCAACCATTGGGGAGCCAAGGAAAGAGATCCCAACCACTTGTTATCATATGAGATATCAATCAATCAATCAATCAATCAATCAATCAATCAATCGAGGCCATCTGTGTAATCCACTATCTATCAAGACATAATGACAATTTTAGGCAGTGTAGATGTACTTCAGTTATCTTTTTGATTTTGTCCCATTTGCCAGATCCCCGGTCCCTGCAGAAAACAACGATTTCCATCTGCATTGCCACACGTTGCTTAAATAGCTACATTGTCTTTTGTGAACATCACTGGATGAGTTACATAATAAACAAAACTGTACAGCCCTATGCAGTTTAGTCCAGGAACCTCTGAAAATACAGTGGATTTGCAATTTTTAACTTTGGTAGAATATTTTCATCTTTTATCAGCGTCCAGTATTAGTAGTTGGTCATCATTCCCACACACACACACACACACACACACACACACACACACACACACACACACACACACACACACACACACACACACACACACACACTGCAACCTGTGGCGCTCATGAAATCCTTTTAAAACCTATTGGAAATCTCAAAAATGCATGATGGTAAAGGGATTGTTTGGTAGTGGATAGTGGATATTTTGGAGACACAGCGTTTAAGGTTTTCACTCAACAGCAACAGTAGGTTGGTGGGGTACAAGAAAAATGTTTCACCAAAATAAGATGTCATTAAAAGCATCAGCATATACACACCTCCAGAGCTTTCAAATAAAGCTGGGAGTTACATCTTGGGTTGTGTATGACAAGATCCCACCTGTCAGGTGTCACCGCAATCACACTGACAGATTCCAACCGTGAGTTTGTATATAAGGAAAAGTGCTGAAGTGGAGGTCTTCCAGCGGATGTGTAGCCTAAATGATGGATGTGTATTTGATAAATGATAGAAGTGAAGGGTGTTTACAATCAGAAGGGGGAAGACCAGGAGGTAGAGAGGTCAGTAGTCATGGTGATGATGACCAGAAGCCCAAAGGGCCTCAGGATTTAGGTAAAACCGGGTTGGACTGCTTTCTGTCAATGTCTCTGTCTTCCACTTGTACTGTCTTGTTCTTCCTATATCTGCCATTGAAGTGTGTAAGTGTTTGTGTTCTCCTATTCACTACCCCATCTTCTACAAGTGAATGTTAGGTGGAAAATATAACTACAACCAGTCACCTTTGTCTGAATATATCTGATTGCCCGACCGTGTCCCTCCACCACTAGGCGTCTGTCTTTTGTGGTCCCTTGCAGCCTCCGTCGACACCGTCACCCTTGAATATTTCTGGTGTGAGAAGTATCGCTGTGTCTCTTTGGGATGTGACAGGGTGCTACAGCGCCACAGGACCTGTTTGACACTACAGCTGCCCTCCTCACTGGGATCATAGGAATTGATTGCCTCTTAGAGCTCCCTCTGTTAGAGCGTCTTACAGCTCATTGGTAATGTGCATTCATACCCAGGCTAAGCAGCGCTGTAAAGAAATATGAGTTTAGGCAAAGAGAGTGACATTGAGCTGAGAGTTTGTAGTGTTATTGCGGTGAGAAGACCATAACGTTTATAGCCGATGTGCACCGTATTGCAGTAGTTTACAAGGTGATAAATGAGAATGTAACCAGGGACAGGGAATATGCTATTAGTAGTGGATGTGCTTAGATTGAATAGTTCAAAGGAGTCCATAAGGGTTTTTTCATTGTGTTGGGTTTTGAGGAGGTTATTTTTCAGCAGGCCAGGCCTCTCAAACTGCCATCCAATGGAGGCCTCTGGCTCTCTGGTGAAAGCCAAACAAAGACAGGAATGTTGATGAGGCCTCCATCTTTACCCAGGGCCTTTTTTTTGCTTTGCTACACCCCAGGAATCTTCCAGAAGGCCCCAGTGTGGTGGAAGGCTTTTAGCAGCTCTTTAGAAGTGTGTAGAGTGAGTCCGGCTGTTGCTAGGGCTTCCAAACATCTCCATTTCACACCAAGTATCAGTGTTCACACTAACACATCTCTTGCCTGGGTTTTTCTCACCTTCTCTCTTCACGAGAGGAGTCCCACTGGTGCCATCTCGGGACAAAACTGACAGAAGAAGAGGCTGTTTTTTTTTACTTACCTTCGCTCAGGTGGCAACGGTATCACATGCTCTTTGCTCTGAAATTGAAACTGGCATTTAGCATCACATTGCTTTTACTAGGTTGCTTTGATGTATTTTCAGAAGGGCAGGTGTGCGCGCACTTGTGTGTGTGTGTCTATGTGAGCGTGCGTGTGTGTGTTGGCGCTTTCATTCATGTGTGTCGGTATGTGTTTGATCTGTGTCCAGCCTTACAGGGCTGCAAGGTGAATTCCTTAATTTCCCTGTGGACTCAATTAGCTTCGTGATTGGCTGAGAGAAGGCCAGGTTGTACTTGTCTTCTGAAGGAAAGAAGACCTTTGAAACTGAGGTGGAAGAGAAGGGAAGAGAAGTGAAGCAGAATAGGAGATGAGCTGGTCACAGCGGTAATGGTGGCGGTGCCCGTGGTGGAGATGGTGAAGACGGGGCCCTGTCGGTAATATTGTAATGAGAGAGAGAAACTAGTGGGGCTCCTTCATCCACTAGCAGGTGTTCCATGGCTCTGACTTCATTACGACCAATTAGAGTGAAGAAAATACTAATTATAACTTGGTTTCTAGGTGATTAAGTACTAGGTTGGAAGTAAATTGCAGGGATATGCGAACTATAATCCCCTGTGATCATTGAATTCATGCTTTCAGGCCATTCGTAATGAAGACTTACTTTCTTTCTGTCTGTATGTCTGTCTACCTATCACTGCGTGAAGAAAGAAACCATATCAATGACATGATTTTGATGATTCTAGGACCCCTGGTATCTGTCTGCCATCCTGCCTCTCTCTGATTATCTCTGTCTTTGTTGTCATTCTCTGTTTATACTTCTGCCCCTCCTTTCTTTCTCCCTACACTATTTTTTGACTGTCTCTCTGGTTGATGTTTTTTAATATATTTTTATATGAATGAAATTAGTTTATTGAAGCAAGATCTCTGCTTTCTAATAATAACAACAAGAATAATGTGATACTTTATAGTTCCCAGTAGGAAACAACAAACATGACACAGAGAGGTCAGAGCATAGGGGCAACAGCAGCAACAGCGCTCCCTAGAGCTGGCAGGCATTGTCGTGCTCAAGGGCACTTAAGTAGGGCGGATGCTTGCCGACACACACGTTTGAACGCTGATCCTCTGAAGGATGGTCTCCCTTCTCACTACCATACACTTGTCTGTTTCTGCTGTCAGGTTGCCGGTGTTGGAGTCGACGGCCTCGTCCGGTGACCTGTCGCGACCCCACCACATTGTGTCTGTGGTGCCCAACCGCTACCCACGCTGGTTCACCCTCAGCCACATAGAGTCACAGCAGTGTGAGCTGGCCTCCACCATGCTCACTGCTGCCAAAGGTGAAGATGTATACACGAATAGACAAAACATTACAGATAGTAGTACACAAACTCCAGAAAAGGTCTATACTGTTCACCTGTTCAGTCTAGTTGAAGATAGTCAGATGTTATTGCAGACACTACAATACAACTATAATATCTATCCTATTCTAAGGTGTTCCTGGTCTTCCCTATTCCACTTAGGTGACAGTCGCAGGCTGGAGACAGTCCTGGAGTCCATCCAGAAGAACATTCACTCCTCGTCTCACATCTTCAAACTGGCACAGGATGCCTTCAAAATCGCCACTTTGATGGACAGCCTGCCTGACATCACTCTTCTCAAAGTCTCGCTGGAGCTGGGACTGCAGGTACACATGCACACTCACTTGTGTCAAACTGCATAGCTTGTATAATGTTGGATGAACTTAGGCAGCTAGAGCTCATTCAGAATGCTGCTGCTACAGTTCTAACAAAAACCAAGAACGCTGAACATATTACACCAGTTCTCAGGTCTCTGCATTGGCTACCAGTGTGTCATAGAATAGACTTCAAAATACTGTTACTTGTCTATAAATCACTCAGGGTAGGTAATCTTGTTTAGAAACACTTTTTGTTGAATTTTGATAGCAATCAATAAATCAAGTGCTCTGACACTAAAATGAAAAAAATCCAGTGTCTCTAGTGGGTGCAGGGCGGTAACAACTCCATCCAATTATTTCATTCGGACTGAATGAAATGATTGGACGGACTACCTGCCTGTCTACCTACCATGAAATGATTGGACGGACTACCTGCCTTTCTACCTACCTACAGTAGTAGTAGTGCACATTCGTGTTTCGGATGAGGTCTTTGGAGGGAGGGCTGAAGGGACGGGTGGCATTATTTTTCAAACTTACCTACCTTTAATGGTTTAGGGCCAAATTTCATCTCTGACTATCTTCCACACCATGAACCCTGTAGGCCTCTGAGGTCATCAGGGACCTGTCTGCTAACTGTCCCTAGGATTAAAACAAAACATGGTGAAGACGCATTCAGTCATTATGCTACACATAGCTGGAATAAACTTCCAGAAGATCTTAGATCTGCTCCAACTCTGGCTACTCTTAAAAACAGGCTAAATATGTTCACCTCTGCCTTTAATTGCTGCTAATAATTGCACTCTGTCTCGAACTTGATCTCGAGATTCCCATGTAGCTATAATGTTTTTATATTTATATGCTCTTTGTTTAAATCTATTTTATGTAAAGCACTTTGAATCGCCTCTGTGTATGAAATGAACTTGCCTTGATGTACAGTACTGCAGCACAAAGGCCTATATCCACAGAACTGGAATGAAAAGAATGTGTCTTGTATCTAAGATGGCTGCCGTAGACTTTTTTTGTCATGTGTGTAAAATGTGCATCAGACTCTGATCATTAAAATCACGATGAACGATGAACAAATCAGCATTCTGAGTCATTCACACAAAACTAATGTTAATTTCCATAACTCCCTTTTAAACAATTCTATGGCAGCCATGTTAGGTGCACCAGCCCAATGGCCATTCAGCAGTGCTGATTTGAATGTCAATGTCTATTCTCGCCATTCAATTTCTGTGTATATGTCTTTAAATAAAGTGTGGCTTGGAATCATTGTGCTTTAACATAACAAAATGTAATGGGCAAAGGGCTTGGAGCACTAAGGATGTGAAGAGACATTTTGGGCAAAAAGTAGTTATAGAAACTGCACGTAACGTTATAGCTGCTACAACTGCATGTTGACTAAAATCAGATTAAGATAGAGCTGTGTTGGTACTTGTTGAGAGCTCTGTAGTGCAGAATAATGTCTTCTTAAATATTAAGGATGTTTTCTTAACATTTCATACATAAAAATCTAGTTCCCACAAAGGTTCAATCATGTTTAGATCTGGTGAGGCCTGGGGAGGCCATTAAAGGTGTTTGACTTCCTGCTGGTGTTCATGAAACCATGTTGAATGTGTTTAGCAATGTGTATGGAGGCATTATCATCTTGGAATATGGGAACATCATGAGGGAACAGGGTGCACTTGGTCCTGTAAAATGGCTTCATATTCCATGGCTGTGATACGACCATGCAGAGCAATCATCAGACCTAATGACTCCCATCAGGTGGCGCCCCGTACCATTACAGATCCTCCACCACGTTTAACAGTTGATAATGGACATTATCAGTTGATGGCATCTTTTGGCTTCTTCCAAATATCAACCCGTCCAGATGAAGGAAAAGGGTGAAAGATGACTTATCAGACTACAATACTTTTTCCATTGCTTGGGCCAAGGTTTAGTGGATCTTAGACTGGTCATGCAGGGTTTCCGAATGGCAGCACCTCCATAAATACCAGATTTGTGAAGCTCACAGCCTACAGTTTTTGTTGATACTGTATCACAAATGTGTCAATTCACTTGTGTGGCCGTTTTTGAGGCCGTAGTTTTATAGTGATTATGTTGACTGTTTCTCTTTGGCAATTCAGTTTGTCTGTATTTCACATATATTATCATGATTTTCCACACTGTTTTTATTGTCACATTAAATAATCTTTCATTTAAGCAAGCTTGTGCTGTATGCCAAGTCTATCTGGTACAGTGTACAGTACATGTCACTACATTACTACTACATTCCTTGAAATGTTTCCATACTTACCAAACTTTAGTCTTTGCTTTGAAGTGTTGCTTGAGGGCTTTGTCATCCTCAGAACTGCTGAGTGTTTGAGCCATTTTCAAAATATAAAGAAAGTGAGAGGAAGCAGACATGAGTGTCTTTGATGACAGATTGACAACAGGAAATAAAAATTGATGATTTGACATTGTTGCTGTCATATAATCTCACAGCCCTTATTGTACCCAAAGCATATTGCTGGAACCATGATTGAATGAACTAACAAAAGAACAAGACAATTAAGTGGACTTTCCTGGGATCCACTCAATGCCACCTATTTAACAATATGTCCACTCCTCCCAATTCTTGACCTATCATTCCCTCTCCTCTCCACCCTTCTCTTTTTCACCCTTCTCAGGTGATGAGGATAACTCTGTCCACGTTAAACTGGAGGAGGAGAGAGATGGTGCGCTGGTTAGTCACATGTGCCACTGAAGTGGGTATGTGACCTATAATAATAAAGGAACTTGAACTTGAACTTGACCTTGCTTTTCCCTTCTTTCATACTTAATACAGCCAATTCTCATCTATAACAACTAATACCCGTCTGTTTTTTGTTTGTTTTGGTAAAGGAACGTATCAGTTTGGCTGCTTTTCATCTTCCAACTTTCTGTTCATTCTGTTCCCTGCTTGTGTTGGCCAGGTGTGTATGCATTGGACAGCATCATGCAGAGCTGGTTCACCCTCTTCACCCCCACAGAGGCCACCAGTATTGTGGCCACCACTGTCATGTCCAACAGCACTATCGTCCGCCTCCACCTGGACTGCCACCAGCAGGAGAACCTGGCCTCCTCTGCCCGAACCCTTGCGCTGCAGTGTGCCATGAAGGACCCCCAGAACTGTGCACTCTCTGCTCTCACACTCTGCGAAAAGGACCACATCGCCTTCGAGACAGCCTACCAGATTGTACTGGACGCAGCGGCGACGGGGATGAGCTACACACAGCTGTTCACTATAGCGCGTTACATGGAACACCGTGGTTACCCTATGAGGGCGTATAAGCTGGCGACGTTGGCCATGGCTCACCTGAACCTCAGTTACAACCAGGACACACACCCGGCCATCAACGATGTGCTGTGGGCCTGCGCGCTCAGCCACTCTCTGGGGAAGAACGAGCTGGCCGCAGTTATCCCCCTAGTGGTGAAGAGTGTGAAGTGCGCCACTGTGCTGTCAGACATTTTGCGGCGGTGCACGCTAACCACGCCGGGCATGGTGTCGGCGCTGCACAGCCGTAGGAACTCTGGGAAACTGATGTCCCTGGACAAGGCGCCGCTCAGGCAGCTGCTGGACGCCACCATCGGGGCCTACATCAACACCACACACTCGCGGCTTACACACATCAGCCCGCGCCACTACAGTGAGTTCATTGAGTTCCTGGGGAAGGCCCGGGAGACGTTCATGATGGCCCACGACGGACACATTCAGTTCACCCAGTTCATAGACAACCTGAAACAGATCTACAAGGGCAAAAAGAAACTCATGATGCTAGTGAGGGAGAGGTTTGGCTGAGGCTGAGGTTGCTTAAAGCTCCCTCCCGCTCTAGTACTTTTCTATTAACTTGAGTCGGCCTTTTTGAACTTCTTTGGACTTATAAAATAGACAAGTGAAAAGAGGGATGTGACTTGTAGGATGAAGCAAAAAGAGAAAGGAAAAGATGACAAAAAAAATCAACAGAGCCACACGCGGTATTATTGTTCTTGCTGTTGTTATTGTTATAAACATTATTCCTATTATCATTATTATTATTATTGTTGTTATTTATAATAATAATAATAATGATTATTATTATTACTACTATGTGTACAGACGTGTTTTTATTTTTCAGAAGAGAGGAAATTTGTCACGTTGTGAATGTTGTGTGTATTTCTCTACATGTGTGCGAGAGGAAAAAGAGAAAAAGTGAAATGGCTTTTTTATTTTTTGGTTCTTTACTTTTAGGATTTTAAGCATCTTTTTTCCCTTTTTCAGTTTCTATTGAGTTATATGTTGTCAAGTGGCTGAAGCCCTTCTACAATAGCCCTCATGTAAAAAACAGAAACAAAATAGCGTCTCGGCATCCTCAAAGAGAAACTAAGGCTTTAAACCACACAGAGCACCTCCCCCTGTCCAGGCCCTCGCCAGTGGGCACTGGTCAGCACTGCACAGCTTAGCTCAGCTCGGCTCGGCACAGCTTGGGTTAGCACTGACAGAAAGCCTCCGTCAGCATTTCTCCAGACACAGCAGTAGCAGCAGCACTTGAGCAGCCATTAGTTTTCTCTGGGTCCAAGGCATTAGCTTCATTACACACAACAATGCTCTTAGCTAACTCTTGTTGTTAGTGTTGTAATTCCACCCACCTCCATAATAAGTACCTGTCTTAGCCTGAGGACAGTATGCAGGCTCTACAGTAATGGCACATTAGACAAAGATAATGAGTATTATTGGTACATTAATGTAAGGTATTACTGCTCTTTGATTTTCACAGCCAGGTGCAACCCAAATCTGACTAAACAGCTAATACAACTTGTTTTTATATAGTTGATATAGATACATTATACCCGGAGGGAGAAGGCTACCTCATATACCTGCTCCCAATTTGTTTATGCTATCATAATATGCATCATCTATGATAGTTGACAGTGTTAATTAAACAGAGGAGATCCACTAATGAGACCAAGCATATGAAGAGATGTGGAGACTGCTTCTGCATTCATCTCTGCTGTACATCACTGCCCTCACAAGACAGTGATGGTCGTTACAACAGAAATTGGCTACAACACACACTCAGAAGACGTGTCAGTATGTCACTTTCCACCATCTCTATAGTATAATACCATTGTACCAATCATGGTATTTTCAGAATAGGCCAGTGTCATTTCCCTCTGTGCATGTGAATCATAGAAATTAGACTTCTACTGTTATAGTTCACTGTGTGGAACCTTCAGCAACTGTCACCAGAATGTTCTCAGGGATTTCTCTACACAGGAAAAAGGCGGAACAAATGAACGAACGAACGACTGACTACAGGAAAAGACAAAACGTGACACAACATGAGCGAGCATTTATTGTACTCTGTATATATGCCATAGTATATGTCTGAATATGGAGGATCTGAAAGTATATGTTAACTAATTTATACAGAGTATTCTATGTAATGTGAAATACTTGAAGCCGCTGTAGTTTGCGCTCTCTCTTCTTCTCTTTCTCTCTTTTTGTCTTCTATTTGTCCTTTTCTTTTGGTAAAAAAACTTATCAGAAGGACTAGACTGACCATGTTGACGGGTTTTTGGACTCATAAGGCATGTGTTGATACTAGAGATGCTGGAGCTGGTCATAAATACAGGTTGAGTCAAGTTGGTGATGTTGGTACAGAAAAACAATGTTGTCTTACTTCATTCCCGCTGACTGAAGCATAGAAGGGGCAGACTACTGCTGTCCATTTCTTAATACAAGATGTAAGAACTTAATTAAGCACTGATGTCATTGTCCCAGCCAAATCTTTACATATGAGCTTCTGAGAAAAACTACAATGTGCTTTATCGAAGGGGTAAATTAGGGATAAATCCAGTCAGAAATCATGTAATGTACATCTCTCTTGACTGAGGTCTGCCTCGTTTTGCAGTAATATGACCCATGTAACCCTTGTCACAGTAGCTTAATCGTTGTACAACTCTGTGTTGATCAACCAGACTTTCACATTGATGATTATGCACAGGTTCAACCGAGCTAGGACATAAATTAAGTCTTCTAAGTTCTCCCTTCTATTGTAACACCACAGAATGACCAGTGTCTCTTCTGCACTGCTCAGCTGTTCTGTCATGACTTGCCTTTTTACCTTCTTTTTACATGCATTATTTTTCTGTGCATTTTTTTCTATCTTGTGTCCATGAAAACAGCCTTTTCTCTTGCCTTGTCTTAACGCTTTAAAGTAACCAAACAGGAGATCTATCTAACAACCAAACGCGTTCCAAGAGGTGAGAGACAACCCACCTTGGTCCCAGCTTTAGTGTCCTTAATTAGTAAGTGAATGGCTGTGTAACTCATGCTTTAACAAAGCAATTCCTCACGTGTGTTTGGTGAAAATCTGTTGTCCAGTGTCTCTCGTTCTCTTCAGAAACAGTTTCCTCTGAGTCTTTCTAGCTGTTTTATTTTAGTTTTTTGTTTGTGTAGGAATCTTCTGCTTTCCCATTTTATTTATTACAATGACCCATGTATACATGCTTATGAAATTAAGATTTGATACACCGATATCAATTTATTTATGTAACTAAATCACTGTTTTATAATCTTGTTAATGAGTCAATGATTGATTTTTTTGTTTTTGTTTTTGTTTTAATAAAAGTTAGTTTTTTGAAATGTATATTTAAGTCCTCTCAAAGCTGTTTGAAACACATTCACACTCATACACCCTGACACAAAGAACAGAACACTGTTTTCCACAGCCACGCTTTTGTCTCAAAGTCTGTCGTGGATCATTACGGGATGCGGTCAGTGAGAGCTGGTGGACGGGATAGGAGCAGATTAGTGAGTGCCTATCAGTCAGGACGGTTCAGATCTCCATCAAACAACGTCAGAAACAGACAGAGAGGGATCAGTCTCACTGGCAGCAGCTTTTACGCTGTCATCTAGGCAAGCTGACAAGGAATATGAAATGTATCAATTGATATTCCCATGGTCTTTGTAGCTTCTGTCAGGCAACAAAGCTCAGCCGACCACAATAACCTGTTTACATGCTTCTAACACTGACAGTGTTGCCATAGTATGACTAAATCAGTGTGTGTGTGTGTGTGTGTTCTGCTTTCTTGTGTAGGTGTGTGTTAAGGCCTTTAGGGAGTGAATAGGAACAGGTGGTAGCTCCAGACTACAGGAGCTCCTGACAGCAGTAAGGTCCCCAGACTCCCAGCCCCTCATTAAACATTGACACAAAAACACTGCAACTGTCTGTGTGTGAACAGTAATGAAGCACAGACTGCTACACTGGTATACACACTGCAACTTAGCACAGCACGAGCTCTCACTCTGTGTGTGTGTGTGTGTGTGTGCGTGCACTGTCCATCTGTGTGCACACTAATGAAGCACATTATTCCATAGAGGTGTCCATTTGGATATGGAGGAATTTGTCAGGTTCAGCAGCAAAAGCACTAGTCTTCTGTCAGAGGCCAGACAGACCTGTCCATTTGTTATGTGATGGATCCCTGCCTGTGAGAAATAATGTGTGTGTGTGTGTGTGTGTGTGCGCGCGCACGCACAGGTATTTCCTGTGTGTCTGACCTGTGCTCAGGTCTCTGCTCAGTTCCAGTTGGTAATGACGTCCCTTGGGTCTACCACAGTACAGCAGCCTCCTCCGGTCTGTCACACTGTATACTCCTAATGACATCATGATCACACACCAGCCCCTTTCATGCCAAAAGCCCTCGACCTCACCATCACCATCAAAACTACTATCTAGAGCATTTATCCTCTCTCTCTCTCTCTCTCTCTCTCTCTCTCTCTGTGTCACACACACACACACATACACACACACACACGTGGACAGTGCATACCAAGTAGGGCCTTGAGATCCCCCAGCCAGCCAGTTGGCCAAGCCTCAGCAGCTGGAGAGGTTAAAACCCCCTCACGTATCAAAGAGGAAGAGCAGCAGGAGGATG
>CABFOS010100304.1:5041-27889 GCA_900660315.1 Diretmoides pauciradiatus | reverse complement strand
AGAGAGAGAGAGAGAGAGAGAGAATTTCAAGGTACATTTGTTATTAGACTTCAAGTTCAATGAAAAACACGTTCTTCAGCCCTATGAAAGGTTGTTTTCCTCTAAACAAAATGAATGGTAATAATCATTGCATGTACATTAATGCAATCTCTGAAATCCAACAAATACCAAAACTAATGAGAAGAATGTTCTCGTGTGAGAAAAGGAATAAAGATGCTGTATGTAGGAATGTCCCTCAATGGATCACAGTAAAATGAAACATTACTACACTCACTGCTTTTATAGCCCATGTAAACTAAGTTCTGTTGGTAGATTTCTTTCTTCTGTAGCATTATCTTTTCATTTGGCACATCTATTATTATATATATTATGTTCATTTTGTGTTATTAGACTGTAAAAATCTTAATTATTACCCCCTTTAAGATTTTGAAGAAAATCATGCCCAAAATTGTCCGTGTTGTCCTAAATGAATCAGCAGGTCTTTGGAGCTGCTATGATACAGTAGTTGTTTTTCTTTGCTAACATTGGCACGGTTCTTTGCCACTGAGTTTACAAAGATACACTAACAAGAACATACTGATGTGGACTTACAGTAAGTACTCTTCTTCATGCATGAGATCTCTGCTGCAGATCTATAGGCTACTTCGCTCCCTGGCTCTGGACCAGGTCTCACCTTGCTGTCATTAATTTAGCTAGCAACAGCTACTCTAACACTCTGGGGAACGTCTCGACACATGCTGCATTTTCCAGATTATTTCATTTATTTCATTCAATTTGAAGTAAAATTGCATCAAAGGGGCTTTCTGTCATTTGCAAATTTACAAAGGGTGTTTGTACCGCAGCACAGCTCAATAGTCTCTAACCCACCATGGTGTAATCACTGCAGTGACCCATTACTTTGTTAAACTGAGCCATGGGAGGGCGGATGTCTGGTAATATGGGGGGAATTACAGATGGACTGAAAGTAATGATTTTTTTTACTTGGCATGTAAGAGAACAATGTTCACAGCAGTGTGAGTATGTTGGGCGTTCACAACACAGTGAGTCAGTACACCTGTCACCTTTCAAAGAGAAATCCAGATCCTATTCCTGAACAGGTGGAAGGCACAGGCAGTGGAGCCCGGAGCATGTGGGAGATCTGCAGCACAGCTCAAGTGCATCTTTCTCTTTACGCCCACGTTCTGCCATATGTGTTTTTAATGAGGAGCCCAGGCCATATACGTTGTCGTGGTAAAAGTTGATGTCAATATTCTTTGATATTGTAGAAGAATGTTTTAATACTGTACACTGTGTGTCTCTTCCAGGGTTCTCATGGAGTACCAGGACTTCCAGGTGTAACAGGTCGTACAGGAGCTCCAGTAAGCAGCCCTCATCCCTAATGTAGCCGGATATTATTACTATTAGTACTATTTCATAAGTACACACAAAAAAAGTACCTCTATATCATTCATTCTATTGATGTTTAGGAGCAGATCAGTTTTCACTATTGGACTCTCTTCTGTTTGCAGGGACTTATGGGTAGACCCGGTCCAATGGGTCAAACTGGAGCAAAAGGAGAGAGAGTAAGGTCTTTTTTCATTTGATTTCATATTTGATTTGAACCTTTATTTAGTCAGGGAAGACAATCTCTTTTTCAATGTCACCCGAGTACAATAAAAACAAATTATACAATAAAATACACGCTGAATACAATAAAAATAACAAGTAACAACAACAACATATACATCTTCCTGGGTTCTTTACATAAAGTCATTTTAGCTAGTGGTAGTGCTCTCACAGTTATATGAATGTATGGCTGTCACTGGGAACATAAATGTCACTGGGAACATGTCTGGACTGACTGACTGACTGACTGATGTAGTTTCATCATAAATCTTTAACGGTAAAATGGCTCCAAAGTTGTCTTGTGATACAGATTTAAACAATGTGGTTCCATATAGTTAATTATACTAGCAGAGAACTATGCATGATATACTGTATATGTCCAGTTACAGCCATGATTGAGAGTCCCTTTGCTCCTATCGTCTTTAATGGTTTGTGTTTGGCAGGGGAGTGAAGGCCCAGCAGGAAGACCAGGGCTTCCAGGGCCTCCGGTAAGTTCATCCCCCCTCATCAAGAGCCAACTGGCGATAATGACTCACAATACCGTATTAAGGGTCATATGTTCTCCATAGCCTTCAAATATATCCTCCAATAGACGTCCTTTGTAGGTTACAATCACAGTAAGTGACTACATTGCGTGACGTAATCGTCTTAGCACTGGGGATAGACTTGATCTTTCATGGCTTTTATCCACATTACACACCCTATCTAGTAAAGGTGAGCCGTGTCTTGGCGTCGCTACCTGCGGAAATGACCATCAATGTATTTCACTTTGCTCGGTCTCACAGTATTTAGTGTAACAGGAGAAACGCAACTGATGAACAAGTACAAATATGATGAGATTGTGGCGACCTGCAAGCTGGCAATGAATCACGAGCCCTCCCTTTAAAAGGCCAGTGAGTAAGCACTTCCAAAGGCAAATCTATAATTCATCAGCCGTCGCCTTGAACCTACTGTGCCCCCCCACCCCTCCACACCCTGGTCTCATAAACTGCAGTCGGGGAGGACAGGGGATGGCTCAGTGGCCTGAAAAGGGCACAGGCATCCACTTGCTTCTAAATGAGAACCTTGACTCCTCTCCATTTACAATAGCTGCCCTCGTCCAATCCATCATGGGGGAAACATTCTTTTCTCTTCTTACACTATCCAAGAAGTCGAGATTATCCAGTTGTCTCATCCCAATCTCTTTTAATCAGTGTGCTCTTTGTATTTTTGAGATAGTGTAGTGTTTGACTTACCAGAGGCTCAACGATTAAATAAGTGTAACTGCTCTCTCTTTTTCCACTGTCCTATTCTCTCTCTCTCTCTCTCTCTCTCTCTCTCTCTCTCTCTCTCTCTCCCTCTGTAATCATCAGGCGGTTGAGCTATTGATCTCTCTCATGTAGCATTTAAGGGCTTAACAGTGTGTAACCGCTCCAGACCCACTGTATAGTTTTCCGTGGGACTATTAAGTGCATAAAACACACAGAAGGGAATCACGGTCTCTTAGAATAGATGTCTGGCTCACAGTTATGATTGTGTTCTCAGGGTGTGCCCAGCGTGGCGGGCAATGGGATGAGCAGTCTGTACAAGCTCCAGGTAAAGACTTTTAAATGAGTGGTGTCTCAGTGGTGCAATACATTGCTCTGTGTAATAGAGCACATATTTTAGGTTGCATATACTTTCCATCATATTGGCTGGCTTAAAAACGTCTCCCTATACATTGTGAACATATTCAGTCATAATAATAATATCTTTTCAGAGTGGTGGCGCAATTCTAGGACCTCCTGGGGCTCCCGGTGCACCGGTAAGAGTTATCATTCTTATGCCTGAAGCAAATCCTTCACAGTACTGTATACTGTGGAATGACACAATACCACACAGGCATGTTGTTACTGTACGAGCTGATAGCCTGGGAGACCTGAATAACAAATAGTCTGATTGGTACAGTGTTATCTTGTCGTATGAGGCCCCTATATCACGTCAGTGATGTTCATTGAGAGCTGTTGGCTGGTGAAGGCTCAGAGGCTTCCTGACTCTCAAACAGGTGTCTCTGACCAGCCCCAGGACAGCGCAGCATCGTTGATATGCAGAATGAACTTCAGCTGCTCTGCACAGTGCCAAGTCGAAGCGACCCGATTTGCTTATCAGCTCCCCCTGCTCCTTCTTATCAGACAGTTTGTAATCTTGTCCAATGCTCGGAGACTTTCGCTCACAGGCCCTTCAGGGATCCATCCACCACAGCCAACACTTCAGGTGGTGACAAAAAATAGACACTCCAATCTCCCCAGTGCACAATGCACATTGACCACAGCTGAATCCTGAGGATGCTTCTCTCTGTACTGCATCCATCACAGCTCCAATGGAGCAATCAATAAGAGGGCATGTTAATCAGTGTTAAGAGGGACAAGGGGCCTCGTTTGTCAATATTTCCTTATTTTTGGAAAGTTGAAAGATGCTGAAATGCTTTACCAAAACTTGAAACATGCATGTCGAATATTTGTAAAGCATCAATGGTGTCTAATAAGCATATTTTATCATGTTTGAGCGTCATACTTTAAAAAAAATCTTGCTTAGGAATAGCCAAAGTTAAATATAACACAAAGTAAACATGGTTTATAGCCAGACCTAATAATAAAAAAGAAACACTACGAACATGTATTTATGAGTATTATGTTAGCAGTTGTCATATTTACAGGCATAATCTGTCTTCATCTTCTCTTAAGGGTCCCAAAGGAGATGACGGAACTGCAGTGAGTTGAATCTTTTGTGTCTGGAATATATATTTGTATGAAGTATTTCTCCCTTTCTCATACTGCGCAACAAAATAGAGTATTGGTTGCTTTCCAACATTGCCTCTTTATGGTTCACTACAACCGAAGTCAATACACCCTCAGGCCTGAGTGCTTAGCCACACTTAGTAGAACACCAACACACAACAGAAAAATGATCACGTCTCCTGCCAGTATAAAATTGCCGTGCCATATTGTCTCGCCAGCGGGAACCTATGAACCCTCTGTGCTCGTTGTACATCCACATTAATGCCCCGCTCCCACCCCGAAGCGGGAAACAGTCCACAAAGACACGGGAACAATTTGACGCTTCTGGTATCAACTTGAATTCTTTATTCTCATGGGGCCAATTGCATTTTTTATTGTTTTGTTGCCGGGCGATTTTTCACCAGGATGTTAATTTGACATTTTAATAAATTGTGCGAGCGGCTCCGGAGCTATGGTGGAATTGCCCCAATCTGTCTCACAGCTGATCCTCTGGCTGGCCCACTCTCCACTCTCCCCTTAGCCACACTCGCTTATTCATGACAATCTACATGTGTGACAATTACCTGCACAATCCGTCTATGTCAGCACCCGTTGCCCCTCCATACTGGGTAATGGCGTTTCTCCATGGCAGCTCGAGCAAGATGAGGCAGATAGAGGCCATCAGTTTTTCGAGTGCAGCGAATGGGTCTCTATTTTTAGTGCAGAAGGCAGTCTAATTGTAATTTTCAAATGGAGCTCTTTTTCTACAAGATATGTCAGAACATATAATGTAGTGCACTGTGACTGAAGTACTGTCCTCCGAGGATTACATGATATTGACATGAGTATCTTGAATTAATACCTAACCAAGCATATAAAGAGAATAAATGTGAATTGTGTGACTCCTTGGCTGTGACAGAAATTAATTTACTTGCCTTATTGTAGCTTTGATGGCTGCTTTCACCTTTATGCCCAATGGTCATTGACAACCTATCATATGTTGCAGGGGGAAGCAGGGGCCATGGGACTACCAGGGCTCGAAGGACTCCCCGGTGCCAAGGTGAGATACAGTGAAAAACTGATTTTTTCTTCATCAATGTATGTGACATTTCTAGCCACCATGCTCCTCAGTAGACATGCTGGAGCTACATGAACTACATAACACTACCACCCCAGAGGACTCTCTCATTCACCATGACCTAGCCAGATTACAGAGTGAGCGACTGGGCCTCCTCTTTAGTTCATTCCCAGTACAAGACTTTCATTCCGAAATGACATTTCCAGCATTTCAGCAAACTGAAGCTAAACTGCTTTGAAAGTCAAACACATTATGGGTTACCATTAAACTTATGAGTGATCCTGAGGGAAAGTAATTGTGTTTTAGAGAATTTAATCAGGTGTACTTTTTGAAATATTGACTGAGGAAATTTCAGGTTGAAATCTCCCAAGCGGATACTGTAAGTTTTTGGGATCAAACTCTTCATATTGTACTTTATATTAGTTCTGCTGTGTGTGAATTGTCCTTCAGGGGAATATTGGCAAAAAGGTGTGACATACAGTTTATGCAAAGTGCTTGCTGATTATAAACTCATGCTAGTGGTTTGTCTGAGTAGAATTTGTTATTTTTGTCTAAAGTGAAGAGCTAGATTGCCCCACGATGCTCCTGTATTGACAGTTTCTGTGTGTCTGCCTCACATGGTGGTGATGTGTGTGTATGGCTTATGCTATGTGTATGTCATCTAACATGGCTGGAACTTTTCTTTCAGGGTGATATTGGTTTTCCCGGCCCCCCCGGAATACCAGGTCCTTCAGTAAGTAAGACAATATCTTCACTATCTTTACTCCTGCTTGATCAATCATGATTTTGACATCTGCTGCTAGCAACATTTTGACAATGTTCCGTAAAATACACAGAATAGCAGCTGTCTAAACAAAGGTATAATACTATACTGGATACAATTACAACTTGCATATAAAACCGTGGTCTGTTCTGTGTTGGAAGTTGGTATATTAAAAGTTGAAGGCTGCAGAGGTGCAGTAGATATGAGACTGTTGAGGACACTATCTAACATGGGCTGTTCTCTTCCTATGTATGTGATTGACAGGGGAAGCCCGGCGCTCGTGGAGAGCCAGGGATCCCAGGAGAGCCGGTGAGCCTCAGCCTCTAACTCAGATGTCAATCCATGCGTCATTCCTTTGTCACTGCAGACTGACACATAGGCTGTTTCTGTTCTCTGACAGGGTGAGCGGGGACCGCTCGGAGAGACAGGATTCCCAGGGCCTGAGGGACCCCAAGGTGTTCCTGTAAGGACTTTATGTGGATTCTTTAGCTTTTCCTTTTGTACTCACCACTAGAGAGGCTGCCAAAGCACCTTCCAATGAAATCCAGTGTGGAAACAGGGACTTGAATAACATACTGCTGTATTCCATCAACATTTTTACCCAGTGTTGTTTAAGCCTTATGTGGAAAAACGAACATGATGAGCATGTTAGCCATCACTTGTTCTGTAGATGATTACATTACTGTGTGTAATTGCCATCAGAGAGGGTTTTTGTAATTTGCCCTGTAAGCACAGAATGGAACAGTGTCCGCACAGCAATCAGGATCATTATTCCATGGTTGAGATATCTCATTAACTGGAGATTACTAGGAGTGCAACAGTGCTGATCCAATCGAAGGTGGGAGCTGATACGAATATCTTTGTTTTTCTTGTGCTCCTTGAGCAGGGGAGACCTGGGAAAGATGGGATTCCTGGATACGAGGTGAGTTGTGTGAACACTTTGTGTATGCCCTTATAGAATGTGCTTCACGTCAGCCGAACTACAGAGAGATGGCACAGCAGATTTTTATCTTTCCCCCAAGCTACAGCATCCTAAAAGTGCATTAAACACATTTGCATATTTGAGCATTTTAACGATAAGAACTAAATGGAATCCTGCAGATTTAAGGCTTTGTTGACTTTTAGTCTTTTTATCCTAATTATACAGTTAATGCTTTCAGGCAATGATAAAATGTTTGTAATAGAGGGCAGCAGCCTTTTAGAGGAAATATGCATGTTCCTGCCTGATAAGTGTTTACATGAATTAAAATTGAAACAAATAGTGCTGTTAAGTCGGCTTTTTAGATAGCTACTTCTAAATGAATGCACATTATATACCACATAAGTACACACAGAATAGCTTCACAGAATGACGCACACGTCTGCCAACCATGGCCATGCCTTGTTACACATAATGGAATCTAATGTCTTTAACTGGATAGACTATGAATAATACTGTTTAGTTCTTTGATGTCTTTGTCACCTCATACATGAATGACAGGTCCAACTGTTTATTGTTTTCCCATTATTAGTTATTAATCCATCAAAACCCCCACCATTGCAGAGAGACATTTCTAGATTTGTACCCTTGCTGTGTTGCTTCATGTCGGTCTGACCTGCTGTCTGATTGTTTGGTGGGGCAACAGTGCCATCTAGCAGGTGGCGTTCCTCCTTCCTTGCCTAGATTCCCGCTGCACACTGCTTTGAGAATGCTCAGGGAAGCACATTTCAGTGGGCAAGATGATAGATTTAAGCCTCCCATCAGGCATTGGGGAATACAGAGTGCTGCAGATTAAAGCAGGCAGAGGAGAACAGCAGCACAAAGAGATGCCCGCTTTAAAACCACATCATGCCAGATTGTCTTTTGCATGGCTCCTGTAATCCTGCAGGAAATTGATACAGAGATGCTCCCAGAGGTAATGCTCTGAGCACAGTAAAGGGAGGCAATGAGGAGTGACAGGGGGGGATTGGAAGACACAAGATGTTATGACATAAAGCCAGAGACAGGTATTTTCTCTCCCAGCTCTCCCAGTACTACACCGTCGGTAAGTAGGCAGGCAGCCCTCAGATAAAATAGGAGTGATGCAGAGGAGCCATGACATTGCAGAAGGTGAAGCAGTATACGCGGAGAGACATTACGCAAGCAATACATCAAAGCTGAGTAAGAAGCACTCAGTGTATTGTCATCTGGGTACATTTTTACAAACTCAAATAAATGAGAAAAGGCGTGCATACAGTTTTCATGTAAATGTGAACAATAAATGTGCCAATATGCTGATTTTGAATTGACACATTCACATTTGTGGTTATCCATATGGCGTATGTGGAGGATTGCGTAATGTAAGAAGGAGTATTGTGTGGGCCTGTGTCTGTAACTGAATGTCAATGCTTTGTGGAGGAAAACTGTTGACAAATGCAGCATCAGGGCCAGATTCATTTCTATTTCCAATTACTTACAGGGTACTGGCTTGCCTTGTTCTATGTTCATGCATTCAAATTCAACTCACCACAGTTACATAATTTGTGATTGTCTGCTGTTTTTTCTCTCTCAGGGAGCTACAGGTAGACCAGGGGACAGAGGTTCCAAAGGAGAACGTGTGAGTAGTTTTGTTCCTGTATTCATGAGGCAAAATATCATATACAAAAAGATTTTCATGAATAGTAATGAACGGCTTCACTTCGGCACAAAATATGACTAATCCGTACAAGCGCATAAGCACTCACAGCTCAATGCAGTTTCCTATTGTATTTACAAAGCACAATTACAGAGCTCTGTCACACTTCTACCGTAATCTATTGCAAATGCTGGTAATAGAGGATAGAAAGCGATGCTCCCAGCTTTACAATTGCTTACAGTCCCTCAAGAGAGGTGACTGAGTGGACATAATAAGAGTAATGGGTGAATGTGCACTGCATGTTTAATTATATAGCACTGGTATGAGTCAATTCTGAAAAGTGTAATGTTAGTGTTGCATCATGTGACACCTTCCCCTTGGTCCTTCAGCTTCAATGTTAATGGATCTCAACTGGAACTAAATTGGATCAAACAGTGTGGTCAGTACTTACTTTAATCCATCAAAACATAAAGAGGTGTGATGTGTCTGGGCTCTATCATTGCAGGGTGACCCAGGGATTCCTGGAGGGAGAGGTGTTCAGGGCGAGAGGGGACGGACGGGGGATCCTGGAGGGATTGGACCAATGGGATCTCCAGGCCAAAAAGGAGATCCAGGCCCTCCAGGCCCCTTGGGGACAGCAAACCTCTTGGTAAGTATCTCTCAGGAATGAAAGACTATAGCCTCCCAGATGACTAAAGCATACCAGCCTACTTCCCAAGCTTGTGTAACTAGCACATTTCTCGTTCCCTGTATGGAATGGTGCAACACAGATTTATGTATGAAACCTCAAACAAGGTTACGTTTTTTCTACGCTCTTTTCGCTCAACACTTCCCACTCTCGATCATCTCAACGCAGCAGAAGGTCAGAGAGGGAAGGAGAGGGTGAGCGATAGAGACACAGACAGAAAGATGTGGGAGTGCCTAGAGCGCTGCAGAGCTGTGAAAACACCTCCGAATGTCAAAGACATTTTACACATACACAGTTACGCAAGTTATACAATATTCTGAGCCGAGATGAAAGACAGACTTGTGAATGCCAAGACTCGAGGTGGAGCTGCCATGCCAGTGTTCCTGGAGTACAGTTCAAGGAAGTTAGTAGCGAGCACACTCCAAGTATAGTTGAATAAAGGTGAAAAATAGTCAGCACACCAAAGATGTCCTTCTCGTTTCTTTACTCTCTCACCTGAATACAACAAACGTTTCGGCACGCAGTCCTACTTCAGTGTTGTACTATGAAAGGCTGAAATGACGGATAAATACAATCACGCCGGAAGTACATTCAACTAACGAAGAAGGAATTTTTACAATAAACAAATGTAGAAATAAGAATATAGTTCCACAATTGTATATATCGTGCTCACAACTGTCCAGACACACAGACTTAGTAAAGTCTTCTGAACAGGACCAGTGGACTGTTGTTTTTACTGTAAGAAGAAGAAGGTGTTTCTGGAGGAGCCGTGGAAAGTGGTTAGAGTTGTTATGGTGGCTGAGCGTTAGGGACCCAGGTGCTAAAGTCTGTTTTCTTGTTATAACCGTGGTGACACACACTCATCTTACATTAGAAGCATAGAAAGCTGGCATGGCAATCTATACTTTCATCAGTCAAAACGTACACACTAATAGAGATACTGCAAGATCAGACCAAGTAACAGCAAGAAGTCTTTTCATACAATTCTAACATCTATAGTATAATGTTCCCCTCCTGAATCCATTTTGCTAATGTCCTCTGTTTTTAGTTGGGTTCATGGCATGAATGTCATGTTGTAATGCCATTTTGGATGTTACTAAGCTGAATTTGAACAGTAATCTCCACTCCCCGACATTGTTTTCAGCACTGATATCCTCCACAAAAATTTGCAGAAGCAATGTTTGAGCTGAGATACAGCAACGTAATTATGATAACTCTCACTTCTTTATTTCCTTTGCTGCCAATTCACCATGAATAAAACATGACTTGCTACTGTCTCTTAATTGCCTTTTCTAAATATGTTTTTGTGAACTTTGTATGTCCTTCCCCCCCCACACAGAATGATGCCAGTTCCATGGAGGAAATTAAAATGTTTATCCGAACTGAAGTGCTGAAGATCTTAGAAGGTACAGATCTTTCCTTCAAAATTGTTTCCTGAATTATTCTCTGTATATTTTTTCACTTTTTATCTCACTCTATCTCTCTCTATTATTATCTCTAAGCGACATATCTTCTAAATATTCATGTTCTTTTTGTTCTTGTAGAGAAACTATCCAGTTATACCATGCTGCAAAAGACACCAGCAGCCATTTTAGCGTCACAAATTCAGCAAGGCGCTCCGGGACGTCCTGGCAAGGACGGTTTGCCAGGCCCTCCGGGAGAACCTGGACCTCCTGGTACTCAAGGTAGGAGCCACAAGCTGCCAATCTGAACCGCTGGACATTATTAACACTCTACCTCAGAAAAAATAACCACAACTGAACTAGAAATAACACTCTTAACCTTTGATTGCTCAAAACTATTTGTGAAACCAGAGAATTAACCCTTTGTTTGACCTAATTGAACAAAGTGACATTTATGTACAGTATGTGTGTAAACATATGTTTGTACACCTCCTTAGTGCTTTAAATGTACTTTTACAATTTGTCCAAGTGCCTCGGACTGTTCAACCTACTGTATCAGAGGGAGACAGCCTCCAGTGCACTACTGCATAATAAAGGCTGCTGTTTGACATGGTAAAAAATGAACTCAGTGGAGAGTGAACTGGCAACCGCACTTCTATCAAAGATCTTTTTTCTGTATGTAAAGTGTTAAAATTGCACACTAGAGAGTGCCTGAAGAAGACTGGGGGCACCGGTACTCTGTTGGAGGGATTCATGGTATTTCTTTCTCGCTAGACCCATATATCAATGCAGACTGAGGGGCGGGAAGCAGAGGAAAGGCCAAGAGTGTGGTGCACAGCAGCTCTCTGGGAAATATGAAGACAAACGAAGAATTGGCCGAGAATAAGAAAGAAAAAAGTGATATCAGTGTGGACAGGAAAGAGCCCCAGTATTGATACCTCACTCCACGAGAAAGCTCTGAAAAACAAAAGGAGCATAGTCAGGAAAGAGGGTGGACCTTTATCAAACTGATGCAACTATCTGACTGCTTCTTCCACCCATACATCAATAATGCTTTGCTGGTCAGGCTTTATACCTTCCTCGGACTTGTTTAGGATTATATTGTGCCCACAGCAGAACTTTGGTATCTTACACCAACTACACTGACATTTTGGGAAATTGGCGCATTGGTCAACTTCCCCTTTATATGACGAGAGGCAGAAAATAACTGGATTATCTTCTTGTGTTAGATAATGTTAGTTTCCTACGGGCGTTGACCAACAAGTCAGTTTCACAAAAAGTCAATTGAGTCCTTTGAAGAGACAGGAGTGTGTTGTGTGTTGGTGCAGATCAAAGCACCGCTGCATCGACTTCTGTCTTTGAGCTTTGTATCTACCTCACATTATTCAAGACCATTGACAATCTAACTCAGTACTTTGAGACGCTGCTTTCAATCATCAGTAATACCGTGACATAATGCAACTATTACACTATAAATGTCTGTGCTGTGTTAATGCCGTTTGCATTACACGTGATGGGTTTTGTTTTGCTTGTTTTCATTTTATGCTTCAAAAGAGAGTGTTTTATAGGTGGTTCTTAAAGCAGCTTTGTAATACGTATTTATTGAAAATAAAGAGGAAAGTTATTTCCCTTGATTCAACAACTTTTTTCTAATTTTTTTTCTTTGTTGACTCCTGCCTCCACTCAGCTGGGGAGAGAGTTTGGGGTAATATTTCCTCATTATTTCTTGTCATCCTCCACTGGAGACTGTGCTCCTCTACAATATCCAATTTGACTTCTTTGCCAATATGCCAAAATGCATAGTTTATGGAGAAAAATAACCCCTCTGTTGAATTCTTTCCCCCCCCTGATGGTTTGATTTCACTTTGGTTATAGTTGCAATCTGTTAGAGTATATCCATAAAGAAGAAAACGAGCGTTTGAGCGTTGAGTTGTTTTTTTTTTGGCGTCTTTTGTTGTAATTGAGTGTTCGTTTATCGTTCTATTCATCGTTTTTCTTTGAGATGGTAATAGAAATCGTCACTGATGTTTAAGTGTATATTTCATAAATGTTACCTTTCATTTTGTTTTGTTTTTTACCTATTAATTTTCAGCTTTCTAATCAGGGCTATTGTGTATGTTTATTGATTAATACTGAGCAAAGTGCATTGACATTTAATTATGATACTGGGCTGTAAATTGTGTTTCAATTCAATTCAATGCTCTGCGTTGCCACTGCTGTATAGTACAGTAAATACTCCACAGTAATTGGTCTTTGATGGAGCAGCTGCTCACAAAAAAAGGGTTTGCCTTTTCATTTGTTAGACAGAGCATGAATAAAGCGATACTGCTGTTAACGCTGTTTACAACAGTGTGCAACAGGTGCAGGACTGCAGTATCAATCAAGCACGAGAAACTCATGCGGCAACAGTATTTTTCATTATTTTGTGCATTCGTGCCCCGAGAAATGTTTGCTACAGTTAATTTTCTACCGAGTAAAGGACACACTAAAGCGTTTTCGATTCATCGGGGAGTGCGCCGGTTCAACGTGCAACCCAAGCTCATTGCCCTGTGTGCTGCTCAGTATTTTCTTGCTTAAGGTACAGTGCTCTTTTCTCCATGGAACGCCGCCTCCCTGAATGAATGCCCCCAGGCACCGTGAGTGTTGAAGGAAGTCTCATTATTGTGGCAACGTGTGGATAGCCTCTCTCACTTTTTCACAGTTTAGGAGCATTCATAAGCCTTTTTTCTTGAGATTTTCTCTGCCTTGTAAGCGTTGAAGCGTTCCCCCTTTGGGCCCGGCAGTGCAATGCTTGATACATCTGTTAGTGTTTCTGATGCACTCCATGCAACCACTGGTCCTGAGACTCCACTACTTGTGCCTCGTGGGGGAGTTTTTTTCACAGCCCCCCACATTCTGACTTGGTATGCTGCTGTTTTGAATTGTAAAGACTTATCGGCTTTATTTGGTATGAGTTTGCATGGCGTGATGGTGATTCTGAGAAAAGCCTATGAATAGTATGTGTTTATATACTTACTGGACTGGGTTGAAGACTAGTGCAAGTGCTTTGTTCTACTCATTGGCCTCTCTTGTGACATGATGAGCATGTGCTTGTGTTCATGTACTGTAGAACTGTTTTTTTCACTTACCAATCATCTTTAGACAATATTGAACATGATTTAACACGAGTGAATCTAATTTCCTTCCTGTGGCTAAAAAGAATAAACTGTCTATATACTGTTGTTAAAGTACTAGCTTATTGTTCATTTGATAATGATGTTTTCCTCAAGAATTACATCCCTTTTGAGCTTTTTGAGTATCAGATCGTGTGATTCCACTGTGAATGTCCTTGGTGACTTCCATACCTGACCTCTGTTTGAAAAAAAGCCTCTTTGCTCTGATTAGAAATGTTCAAAGCCATTTCCTCGCGGCCCCTATTGTTGACAGAAGCCTGTGATGCCTCTCACTTCGAAGACAAATTCACAGATGGCTTGTTTGATGATTTCTATTTTTGACAGGATGTCAGCAAGCTTTGTATTATTCAAAGGCTCGGGCTTGAAACTGGGAATTCGAAGTAGCCGATTCCTACATCAACTACCAAAGCTGCTACTGTAAACATAAGTGCAGAGAGGATGCTTGACATTGTAGTCATTCTGAGGTTGTTTATAACAGCAAGAAGATGATCGATATATGTCTCTGGGCGGATGTAAAAGTTGCATTCTTTGGAACGGTGTTCTTCATCTTTGAAGGATCTTCAGTTGTAACATAACACAATCTGGCATTTGTACTAATCCTACTTACCACAAACTCCTTGAACATGACACCACACCGTTCCTGCCATGTTTGCAATGTGTCACTCAGTCCAATCAGCATGTTGTGTCTGTTTTCAGGGTACAGGGGTCAGAAAGGTGAACGGGGCCAGTTTGGTATGGGGTTACCAGGAGATCCAGGACCCACAGGGCCACCAGGTAAGACTTTGGACTAAGAAGTTGTTCAGGTACTTAATCTGTAGTACAGTACAATCAATCAAACTTCAAAAGAGAGCTATTCGAATTGTAAAAAAAAACTACCTATACCTCTTTTTATTGAGCTGCAGGCGTTAAAATTTTATGATTTGGTTGACCTGAAAACACTTCAAATCATGTATGAAGCAAAAAAACACTTTCTACCCAACAGAAAAAAGGGAGATGATTATTATTTAAGATGAATTTGTATGTTCAACAAACAATTGGTGCGGACCAATGCTAAATATCACTGTATCTCAGTTAAAGGACTGAATATATAGAACAGCAGCCATGAGGAATTGAAAACATGTAGTACACTCAGTAAAGTAAAGAAAATGTTTAAAAATAACCTTCTGAAACAATATAAAAATGTGTGATCTGTAATAGGTTATTATTGGCTGTAATAAGTCATTACTGGACGACAGGACTGTTTGTTCAGACCTTGTATGTTTAAATAATAATAATAATAATAATAATAATCATCATAATAATAATAATAATCATAATAATAAATCATCATAATAAATCATCATAATAAATCATAATAATAATGTTTTTTTATTTTTTTATTTTCTTTGCGTGTTCAATCTTGTTGTAAAACAGTCATCTGATTTACTTATTATTGAGATTGATTGAACTTATTGAGATTAGTGTTAAGTGTATAAAGTGAAGAGGCATCATAAGGAAGAGCTTCAGCCTACACCTGTTACAGACTGCACTGATATAATATTGTGTTGTCACATTGTCTGTGTTTAGTATAGTAAATGTGAGTATAAGTACAGTATATGTGATATATTTACAAATCGACAATGTTATTGGATGATTGCATAATGTTGTTATCGCAGATCGTAATAAACTTCAATCAATCAATTATTAAAATCTCAATAATAACATGGAATGTTAACATTTGAATGGTGTCGATATATCAGTCCTGCAAGTTTTCATGTGACTCAATAAGAGCTCAATAACTTGGCACCAGCCATGAAACTTATAGGTAGGGTAGGTCAGTTTGAAAAATAACGCCACCTGTCCCTTAAGCCCTCCCTCCAAAGCCCCTCCCCCGAAACACCAACGTGCACTACTACTACTACTACTACTACTACTCTACTAGGTAGACAGGCAAGTAATCTGTCCAATCATTTCATGGTAGTTAGATAGGAAGACAGTAGTCCGTCCAGACGTAGTTTTTCTGCTAGAGACACCGAATTCTTTTCATTTTAGTGTCAGAGCTCTTATATTATTGATCGCTATCGGGATGTCCAGAAAAATTCAACAAATATAACAAAAAGTGTTTCTAAACAAGATTACCTACGCTGCCTTTAAGGTCTGTGGTTATAGGTACTGTATCTCTGCCTATAGCAGAGCACTGTTAGCAGTCCAACCTCAGAAGCTCCAAATACACCACGCCTGTCTGAGATAGACCAGTCACGGCAGTGACAGGGGCCTATATATACCACTGTGGATCTCAAGTGTGTTTTATTCCTCGTCCACTGCAAGGAGGTGTTGACATACTAGGCTGTCAGAGAAACAGGGTTATGTCAAGTAAATTCTCTTTCAATCTTCATTTGGTATCTCAGTCTGTCGGAAACAGAGACAGCTCCCATATTGTACCATGCTTTAAGAAGCTGACCCACTGCTGTGACAAACACCAGGGGAAAGAATATACTGTACAGGGCCCCAACAGAGACCTTACAACAATCAATGTTGAAATTAAACACCTCTGTGCTGCACCAACACTGAGGGCTGTGCCAGCGAAGGAGCAGTAACATCCAATCTGACAAAAGTATGCATATCCTTTAACAGAACCTCCCTTGAACAAGGTTTACGTTGTGGGCATGAGCTCTCAGGCCCACAGCTCTTACCCCCTGCTGCTATAAACCAAACAAATAGACTCCACTATCAAGTGGGAGAGATGAGAAATGGGCTTATGTCTCGTGAGTTCCAGCCCATGATGCCAAGAGCTGATTACTGCCCCTAAACACCCTGGGCCTGTTAACATATGTGCGGAAGGGAAAGGGAACACAGCCATCATCAGGGAGAAATCATGGGTATGGAAAGCCATCAGCTCTAGTTTAGCACAGTGATTGGAAGACCTAAGCACATTGGGTACAAATGCAGTGTTAGGCTGCAGTCACAATGCAGTACATCCAGTTAAGCAGGAGACAGATCCCATCATGATGAGGAGAGCAATTTGTGGTCTTCACGGGTATGAAAATGAAAAAGCAGTACCTGTGATCCATAGTGTTATATATAGGGGTGGCTGAGCTCCCCTGTTGTGCTGCGGCTGGACTGGCTGTGACATATGTGGTGTAATTGGAACTTCCACGGTCGGGTTGTTAGTGAGGCTGAGATGCTGTACAAAGTTAGAAAGAGAACATAACTTTTGGTAGAAATTAACAAGGCCAGTAGGGGGGAAGAAGTGTGTGTGCTTGTACAGTACTCTATATATCTGTGTGTAAACGAGAAGGGAGGGATGTGGATAGCTGCACCACTTCTACTACAGTAGCCACTACTGTTGCTAAGTAACTTGAGATTCTAATGTCAGGTGACTTTGATATCCGTGTATGTGTGTGTGTGTGTCTTTACAAGAATTAAGAGTCTATTTCTAATTCTCTGTTAAGGCCCACCTGGACAGGGCCCACCTGGTTCCACAGGGCCACAAGGACCCCCGGGGAGATGTGACCCCAGTGACTGTCTTCCTCCATCCTCGCGAACGTGGCGTAACGGTTAGGCGGGTTTGAAGCTCCATTTTTAAGCCAGTCGTGGTCATACTGTACGGAGCGAGAGAAGACAACCCATATCTGACAGCTTCCTCAGCTATGGTTTATGGGACAGACACAGAACTGACTGCTCATGTTCACGTCGCAATAACATTTGGATGCAGTTGGGGGGTTTTTTTCTCGGATATCTAATGGATTTGTTTTGAATGCAATAGAAATCTTTCACTCGTTTTTTGCTATGCTGTACTTTTAAACTATGTGTTGTTTTTACGTCCCTTACTGTGACCTAATGCATTCCATGTTGGTTCTCATTTCATTACAAGAAGATGAATTTGTTTCTTCAAGTTCAATCCTGTCTGAAAAACATATCTTAATTATTTTTTTTGCCTTCTTAAGGGGCGTGGCACTCTTCTGTTTGTATTCAGATTAACCATTACATTGGCAAAAAGTACATCTCCTGTGTGTGTGAGAGAGAGAGAGAGAGAGAGAGAGAGAGAGAGAGATTGATTAGGTGAGTGATTGAGTAGTAGTACACTAAAATAATAGATTGTTGAAACTCCTTATGCAAACCAAAGTGGAGGAGAAAATTACCTATATAATTTAAGCAGCTTCTTGTACAATGTATTCGTATTGGTAGTTCAAATACTTAGTGGTAAATGGAGCATGTATATCCTGTACTATTAGAACTAGAACTCGGATTTGAAGATTTTCGGATTACTGCATATTTTGTTTTTCAAAACGGTCGGACATTGATTTGCTTTGTGCGTGATAATCAGTTTAAAAAAGAGTCAGTGGAATCAATGATAAAGAGCTCTTACCATTTTGTATATAGGCTGTGTGTGGGTGTACAACCACTCAAATCCGGGAGGTCACCCCACACTTAAACCTACACCTCATATTGTTTGATAGCCAACTTATGAAACGCCCTTTTTAAACCATATTTCGAAACAACTTGGGGGGGAAAACACATCAAGGGAAAGCGCTCCACATCAAAAGAATGTCCTCTGAACCTGGGTGTGTGTTTTACGAGTGTGATGTGACCTCACAAGTTTCTTTTTCTTGTCTCGTGGGGCTTTTAATGGGACCTGACATTATAAATACAAAAGCAAGTTGTCATTGTAGTGATGAATGAAGGTTCTCATTTCATCGTGGCAAATGTTGAAGATTTATGTTGAGATTTTTTGTCTCGGAGATGATGTAGCGTTACTCTTCTTCAGGAGCCATGTTAGCATTGATTGTTTACATAGTGTTGTGTATGATGATTCCTCCTCTGGTTTTATATGTATATTTTTGATTTTCAGCCACACAAGGAAATCAGAATACTACACTACAACTTTTTACGTCAGAGTTTGTATTTTGGTGAAAGATTCTACTCACATATGTACTTGAACTATTTGTTGTTGAACACTATCATTGTCTCCGTCCTGCTGTAGTATAGGTTTTTCACTCATTGACCAGCACTGTGTGTCACTATATACATGTGTTTTTGGGGTGCCTTAAGACTGGATTTTGAATTGTTGTTCACATTTGATCATATGAAACAGTTTGCTGTGGCATAGCTTAGCCAGAGGCGCACATCTGAACAGAGATGTCCGTGTCTATGGTGTATTTATTTGGAATATTTGTAGAACACTGGATGCAGTCGCACTCAAACTTAGAGAATCACTTCAAGACAGAAAGACTACAAAGTTTAGTAATCCTCCACTGGGAGAGTTTATCGAAATGGCCAATTCTTTCCTTCAACAAGTAACTTCAACATTATAATAAGGGTTATCCAGCAAAATACAAAGTTGGCTTATAGTGTATATACAGTATAATAAGGATTATGGTTAATTTCTACTATCTTAGAGCTTTCACTTAGAACACTACAGAGGGTTTGACATAAAGGCTTTCAGAGAGCTAGCGTTACTTTTTAGTGCTCTGCTGAGATTAATATTTGAAACGTTACGTGGGTATATCTGACATTTTGTGACATTAAGAATCTGGATATCTATATTTCATCCGTTAAGATCTGTTTTCTCACATAGTTGAAAGCCATAATGCTTCTCCTTGTATACATAAAATATAACTCACATTGCTCTCTTAAGTTTAAAAATAATTGTTTTATTTTTCATAGCATGCCAGTTTGGTTTTATCTTCACTAAAGTTTAGAAGTGTAAGTGGGTCTGATGTCGGAGGGATATTTAACAGTGTCTACCACTGACTTCATTTGTGGGTTGAAGGAGCCCCCTGCTGGACGTGTTTGGTTTTTAGCTTCTTTTTTTGTAACATGAATGAAACACCACCTTTCTTTGGCTTCTAAGCAGCATGCAATCATTTCCTTCCACTGGCTTCCATCTGTTCATCACTCTAATGTTTCTGTTCAGCCTAATGGGTTCCCTTCAGACAATAACACCAACCTCGACCAAATTCAAATGACGTTGGATCGACAAACCATTAGTGGGATCGGAAATTTGGTTCTGCTCCTTTGCACTGATGGGAACAACTCGTGTGTCGAGTTTAGTTTGACTTTATTATCAATCAGCACCATGTTGACTTCAATTTTGCTGAAGTGTGTGATAACGAGGGAAGACAGAAAATGGCTGCTGATGTGTTTCAATGTCAATTTTGTGGCGGCCATTTTGCATCCCAAGTTAAATTCCATGCAATTTAAGTACAGATGCAAAGTGGTGAACTATTCTGAGCATTAAAGCTGCAGAAGGATGTAAACATATTGTAGGGTTCAGTGTCACTATCTATCCTAAGATATCAAATAGTAAAGTTCAACCAATTCAAGTCACCAAGGTTGTCTTTTGAAATGTAGAAAACGAAGAATACGAACTGCATAGATGTATTCATTGCCTCTTTCATCCTTGAAATTTGACATGAATCACGGTAACTCACGCTGCTGCACTCCTGTTCCTTGTAGAACAGCTTGTAACGAGGAGTAATATGGATCAGACTCACAGCATGGTCCCTCTCAGATAGATTAAGTCTGAACGTATGAACTCTTCCTTCTCCACTTCTCTAATTCCTTTGTAGCAAATGTTCAGCATTTCTATGACTCTTCTGTGTGTGTGTGTGTGTGTGAGTGTGTGAGTGTGTGAGAGAGAAAGTGTTTAGTCTGTTAAATATCTACCTCAGTCTTGGGTTACCACATCTACAGTACATGATGATCTGTTGTAGAAACAAAGCTGGCATGACACTAACTGTACCCTTCCACAGCAAAAGCAATTGAAACCTCATCTTGGCAAAATTGATATTGATTATATAGTCCTGGTTGTATGGCATCGATAACAATTGGCCTTCTGAAACTGTTGATATGAAAGAGGAAACTAACAGTGTTCCCTCTGGAGGTGGATGATCCGATTTGAGTTTGTACTATGTGGTTACCAGGTATCGGGGGTTATATTTTACAACACTTTCTTCACAGCATCTTTCATTTACACTGACGGATGGAACTGAATAACCTTACACACCTGTCTCACTGTACGTGCAGGTGCGTAAGGTTGTTCAGCGTTTTATTTCTTGCAATCTCAATCTGGTGTTTTCAGTGCCGACATAGTTTGGATTCCAGTTCTTTGAAGTATGAACATGAAATATTTATTTAATGGTGCATTTCTACGCATGGCCGATTGCTTTAATTGTTCCACATTATGCATTACATGAGACTATGTTTTGAATGTTGAGATTGTATTTTGAGTTAATAAAACCATTGAGAATTTCTGTTACCATGTGTAGTGTAATACTCACACGTTTTTGTTTTCAAATGGAATAAAGTCAATGAATATAAATGCAGTGATCCTTAGGAAACTTAATTTGAAATCAAACTTTTTTTTTAACTTTGACATTTTGGTTTTATTTTTGAGTGAACGATTTGTAAAAAATAAAAACATTTGAGAAGTTCAATTTTGCACTTCTCATTTTCTATTTATTTATTTTTTTCACAAATGAGGGTATCACCCTGAAATGATACACCATGCACAATAAATTAAACACTCAAATTGTTGGAAGAGATGATTCTGATAAAACACTCACAAAACTGAACTGTTCTGAACTCATTATGTACAATGAGACAAACACATTCATTACATTTTGTAGGAAATATAATTAACCACAATTCAAACAATTTACAGAGATTTACAGCATACACTGAAGTCAGTGTGACAATGTCGATTTCATCCTTTCTCCTTTTTATTTTGGATGGCACAGCCGAAAAACGTATGAAAAAGGGTTTTCAGCAGGTTCATCTTTGGTACACAGTACAGCATATACAGCAAAATTACATTATTGAAAAGGCACTTCAGCAGAACAAAATGATCTTTGCTTTGGGCTATCGTGATTTTATATGAACAAGTGGAGGAGCTTTTATTGAAGTACAACTGGAGGAGGAGAACAGGAAACGCTGGCAGGTGTACGAGGAGAGTGGGGTAAACAAACGTCTCCGGTCATTTCAGGTCTTTTCAGAAATGTGAGAATGCACCTCTGAAAGTAATCAAACATGTCTCAGGTATGAAAACACGGCAGAACAAGATGGATTTTCCAGCACATGAAAAGATTTTGTGTTTTGCAATTTGAAGAGGCAGAGTCCTTCCGGTGGAGCTCGACTAGCACAAAACATTCTCACAAGACTACAGGGTAATGGATTGAAGGCACCAGCAGCCACAGCCCCTGAGAAGAAACTGTGAAGAGTGCTGTGTGCTCTGGGGAAGGAGATGTCCAACAGTCTCTGTCTCTGCTAGAGTGGCTCTCAGTTCCCTGCAGGTCCCTTCACAGTTAAGTCCTGATGGACAGCCCCTGCCTGGAGGTTGCAGGCTGAGGGGTCACAGTAACCATTGGGACCAGCTGTACCGGGAGGCCCAGGCACACCGGACTGTCCAGGAATACCGGGACGTCCCCTCTGACCGTCCCGTCCATCCTGACCATAACCAGGTTTCCCTGGATCACCTATGATCACAGACATCCTGTTAAGACACCATCCTTCATATTCAACAAGAGCACATTTAAAAGTCTCATGTTACTCACCAGGCAGCCCGGGAGGTCCCGGTTGACCCTTAGACCCTCGCACAGTGGGGCCTCTGCTTCCTCTGTCACCCATGTCACCTGCAACACACACACACACACGTTATGCACTGATGGCAGATGTTGATGTACAAACAAACATCCATCCATCCATCCATTATCTACCGCTTAATCCTCCACAGAGGGTCGCGGGGGGCGCTGGAGCCTATCCCAGCTGTCATAGAGCGCAGGCAGGGTACACCCTGGACTGGACGCCAGTCAATCCAGGGCTAACACAG
>CABFOS010100251.1:2681-14789 GCA_900660315.1 Diretmoides pauciradiatus | reverse complement strand
ATAAGGAGCATAGGCACACAGTATGTCACAACAGCCTAGCTGAATACAGACATGAAGTGAAAGGACTCACTGACTCTAGTATTTTAAGAGTGTCACAAATATGTTGTACTGTAATTCAATGTTAAGTACTTAACATACCCACGTCAGCAGCTTCCGGTACCAATGCACTTGCATAAGAGATTACAAATACAATAGAAGTGATAATAACTAGACTGCAGCTGGCACCAGAGGCCCTTCAGCATCAGAGCACATTACATCAAGGGTGACAAAAGACTGACCTCTGCCTCCTCTCCTCTGCACTACTGAATTTGCACTGCTTCTCAAAGCTGTTCCACAGTGGAGTCCAAAGATGGGAATTGATCTTTGCCCCTCAGGTCCATATCCGGAGGCCGTGAGTCTATAGGAGCCACCACAGATTTAACGAGAACATAATTAATTCATATTAAGTAGAAGCATGGAAACACTACAGAGAGAGTAGCAGCAGCAGCGGCGAGAGAGAGAGAGAGAGAGAGAGAGAGAGAGAGAGCGCAAGAAACGAGAAAGGAAACAAGTTTGATTGAGCGATAGAGAACGACAACAGGGGAGGGCAAAGGTTCCTATCTGTGAAGCAAGCACCTTTGCTGACACCAGGGGGGGAAATCATCAGGGGAACAGCAATTGCAAGCTACAGATAGGAGACACACACACAACTCATAATAGAAATGACAAATTCATATTTTTTCCTTTTTTTTGTAACAGGTTTCCATTTGAACACATTCATAGTGCTTAAGAGACCCTTTGTAGTGTAGAATAAGACATCTGAGGACGCCCTTGGCTGGCTGACTCGGGTGCTGTGAGGATGGTCGAGCAGCAGCAGCAGCTGCTGGTGTGGTTGCGGGGGTTTGCGGGCGTGGATGCTGTAGGCTAAGAGAGACAGAGTCTTGGGGGCTCTAGTAGAGGAGGATGCGGCGTTCGATGGCCTTGCGGCAGATGGGGCACTCGCTCATTCGGTCTCCGCACAGCTGGCAGGTACCGTGGCCGCACATGAAGATCATGTTCTTTAGCCGATCCAGACACACTGGACACATGGTCTAGAGAGACAAACATTCACAATTCATGTTTTGTCACGGCCAAGTCACTTCAACTTTCAATAACTTGGTCACTGACTCAGTCAATATGATCACTGAATAACAGTTTACAGTAGAGTTTGTAATTCTTAAGGCTCTTGCCTGCTCCTTGATGTCCTGGAGTTGCTGCTGCAGCTTCTGCACATCAGCATTGACATTGGTATTATCCTTGTCTCTCTGCAGGGCCGGGATGTTTCCGCTAGCTGTTTGGTCACAATATAAACACAGGTTGAGAAAAATCAGGGAGTCCGTTATTAGTCTATAATTTAGAGAAAAAGGATCAAAAGACGCATCAGTGGGCAGCCGTACTGTATCAAGCTTCACCTCTTGGTCAGGATGCTCTACTGCCAGTAAAATCAGAAATACGGCCACACCAAGATTGTCAATCTGAACCAAGGTCCAAGATCATATTTACACTCGTACATAAGCAAGGATGACTAACACATGGAATCTGAAAGCTCCTATGTTTGGCATTCCCGCAATCAAGCTTGAGAATCAGCAGTCTATCTCAGCATAGCATTGACCTGCTTTTAAAATGTCCTACTTTGGCATTAATTGAATGGAAGACTGACTAAAATATATAAATTGGCATATTCTGCTTTTGGCATGGCATGATCAACAGGATGCATGTGTAGTGATATGAGGGTAAAATTGCCTGAACTAATTACTTGAGCAGTCAATAAGAATGAACTGGACTGACTCCATTCCAGACTGGCTGGATGTGACAGCCAATCATCTGTCTGAAATAGTGAGCACTAGTTTGATTCTTGGCATGTGCATCACATATATGTCAGCATCTAGTGTTTACTGTGTGTGTGTACTGCTGAAAGAAAAAGGGGTGGGGAAGGGGGGGTTTAAGGGGACGGGATAGGGGCCAGGGCAGCACTGGTAGGGGGCTCTTAAAATGGAGGGGAGGATGGAGGTATACTTACACCAACTTAGCGCCAGATTGTTGGGCTGGAGAAGATCCTGCGATCCCCCTGCCATAGAGTTAGAGCTCCCTGCTGGGAATAACCAGTCACATTGTTATAGCAGGTACCCCCTTGCCAGCTCAACAGTTGGCCTGAGGACCAAAGCTACTCACTACAGCCTCTAAGGGAGGTTCAGAGAGAGGATAGCTAGAGAAGGCTAGCAAGTTAGAAACAGGTGATCAGAGACGGAGAGGGAGAAAGAGAGTCTCTGCTATGTAGAATGGGTGGTTAAAAAAGTGATTCCTTTGCTATTAGCCAGCACTTGGGTTACTGGGTTAGAGGCACGTTTTGAAGGTCCAATACAGAATTGGAGCCATGGGGAGTTGAAACAGCTACAGTAATTAATGAATCTTTGTACACTATATTTGCTTTTGGATCGCAACTTCAAACACTACTGGGATGAGGGGAGGAGTGAAACAATCAATGCTGCCCCTTGCATGAGTGTATGTGTATTTGACAGTGCGGGACTGCATTCGCCTTTGCGAGGTCTGAGTGTAAATAAGTGGATCCGTATGCAAACATGCTGACTCAAGGAGAGAATTTTCCATAAATAATAATACCGGAGTAAACATGAAGCCAGTGAACTTGCAACAGTTTCCCTTTTAACTCAACATAAAATGTGGAAAACACCATAGAGGTAACCACAGGTGAGGTGCACCACTAAAGCGTCTATATGGGTAATAGAAGACTGTTCAACTCAGAGACAAGAGGATGGATGGTGAACGCAAAAACAAACAAACAGATGTAGTTCACATATCGAGTTACATTCGCAGCTGCCAAAGTACATATATATTTGGGGAACGTTTTAATTCATTCAGAGCTCCTATGGAACTGGAAAGATGTACTAATGAGGATTTTTATTCTATATATTTTACGATTTCAAAACAATGTTTCAGCTCCTCACATCCAGAAGTGGGTTTTATATTTCAATTATGTGAAAAAATAGGGGATCGCGCACATCGACTCTTTACCTCGTAAGGCAGGTGCTGGATCAAAAAACAAATAGCGTAGAAAGAATAGCTGTCCGCACACTGGAGCTCCGTGTGAAAGATTTATTTAGTCAGGTGACGTTTCGAGCTAGTGCTCTTATGTCTGAAGAAGAACACTAGCTCGAAACGTCACCTGACTAAATATTTCAATTATGTTTCACATTCATGTAGGTAGGTATTAATAAATATGTATCATGACTAAAAAGTACAGATCCTTTTGCATATGCTGGCCTAAAAAGCATAACAATTATACAAATATGTTATGAGTCTCAATTTTATAGCCCACAATTAGGATTAAAATGTAATAATCAGCCAAAATGGAGTCTAGAAATGGCTTCTGAGATGCCACTTACAAAAATATATGTCAAACTGAAAACCCTGCCTCTTTAGGGAGATATTTGTGGCGTATTTTAGATAATGCAGCATTAGTGAGACCAATTTTCCGACCAATTTCTGAATCAAACTAGCACATACTTCAGACCTTGCATTGGACAAGAGCTTGCCACCTTTCTTGGGAAAGCAAGACCAGACCATTGTCTGATTCTAACTCCTAACAAAATGTCTAAAGAATGGAGGTGTGTACTTGAATGGAAAAAGATTCAACAAAACATACCAATGATGCTAACAGAAGGTCAAAAAGTATGAGCAAGAAAGGAACAAAGCAAAGGATTGGACAAACTCTAAAGTAAACAACGTTTTGAGAAGTGAGTCAAGACAGAAAAAGAGTAGAGGAAAAATAAAAATAAAGGGAATTAAAAGGGAACATGTGGAAGATTCACTCACTAAGGTCCTCATCATCATCATCATCATCATCAGCGGCATCATCCTCCATACCTTTCCCTCCACAGCAAAGAACGAAGGGTGTGCGGTGTTCCACAACAGCCCGGCACTGTACGCACTTCTTCATGAGGCTGGCACAGTCTGGGGAGGAGATGGGGACACGTGATATCGGTATAAATCGAGATATCGAGATAAATACAAAGTCTATGCACTAAAAGTTCAAAAGTAGTTAAAAAATATTGCATGTGACAAAGTCAGGGTTTTGATGTTGAAATGTGCATGACTTACTCTCACAAGCGCACATGTGACCGCAGGGCTGGAATAGCACGGCGGCCTTCTTGTCGGAACAGACTACGCATTCCTCGATCTGTGTTAGTTAACAGGGGACAAATCCCAATTTTTAATTTGAAAGATGAGTAAAACTATGGCTGTCAGCTCCCCGTCCCGATAGGACAGATAATAAATAAGAGCGCCTCTGATACCTTGGTTCTTGACTGGACCTGGTCCTTGCAGATGAGACACTTCTTGACGCGTGGCGAGCAGAGGGAGCAGGTGGCGATGTGTCCGCAGGGCCCGAACAGAGTGTCCCTCTTCATGTCTGAGCACACCATACACTCCTCCAGGGACTCGATGTTGCTGTTCAGAGACGGGCTGCGGGAACCCACCTGGCCACTGGAACGCCGAGAGAAGAACCAGAGTGCATGAGAGCAGAAGGGATTACAAGCAAGGGAGACTGATGAAAAGCAAGGGAAAACAGAGGGAGAAAGAGAGAGAAACTAAAAGGAACAGAGAGAGGAACAAACGAGAAAAGGAAACAAAGTACGGCGTGGAACATTTTTAGTAAAGAAAATGAATCGATCTCTTCTCGTTTCTCTTTCGGGTGTAGTGACAGAAGCTGTGGATTTCTGTAAGCTTCGAGACTTTTTAAGAGTTTGGTAAAGTAAGTTAGAAGAAAACTTAAGACCAATTTGGCCACATAAACAAACATGAAAAGTGGGAAAAAAGAACAGTAGACCTATTAGAACAAAGGTCACCATGACTGGCTTGATAAGGAACTAGAAATACTGATGAAGATTTAGCCAGTGGATGTTCAATCTCAGAACCCAGAGTCTGACGGCCACTAGTTTTGGGTTATGCGGTCTAGCCAGCGGACTTCCTCTTCCGATCATTTAGTTTTTAGCTTTAACGGTCATTTTTATATCAAACTTTTGCCATATCCTGTCGGCAAGCAAGCTAACACATCGCGTTTGTCAAGTTAAACAAATCAATCGGACGAAAAAAGATCCGCGGATAGCGACTTCCTCTTCCGGGGAACGGGCATCCGCCGGTCGTTTTTCATTGCTTTGTTTAAGGTATTTGCTCGACAAACGCGATGTGTTAGCTTGCTTGCCGACAGGGTATAGCAAAAGTTTGATATAAAAAATGACTGTAAAAGCTAAAAACTAAATGATTGGCGGCCGGATATACTGGCTAGACTGGATAACCGAGAACTAGTGGCCGTCAATCCCAAAGGCTTAGACGGTCGTCAGACTGATTGAGTCTCTGGGTTCCCAGATTGGGGGATGTTTACCTGCTTTTCTCCTTGTGGCATTTGGCCAGAGCCTTGCAGAGGCTGGGGTCAGGACACAGGTCTAGAGGGGACTGGCCCTTCTTGTTCCGGATGGTCAAGTCTGCTCCATTAGCTGCCAGGAAGCACGCAATGGACGCTGCACTCTTCTTTTCTGCCCCCTGGGTGCCCAGGCCCATGATCAACTGTAGGAAGTCAAAAATACACAAACACATAGATAACATCAGACACTGGATATTTCACGGTTGGGACTACTTCAAAGGTGAATCCAGTGGGAACTTGTGTCTACCGTACACATCAGCACGCACATCACTAATGTGTATAGTATAATACCTAAGACTTTATTTCAGACTCAAATTGACCCATGTCAAAGTACTATAAGAGCACATCTAATTAGCCATTAGAGTTTATGACATTCCTTAAGATTGCTATTAGGCAGTGTAAAACCTTCCTTTCCCACCCACCCAAAATCCCATTAACTCCCTTTCTCTCTGTCTCAAAACCTCACTTGGCTGGCCCAACTCAAAGCAATTCAGGCCTTCCATGTCTGATTGTCCTCAACCAGTGGCTTTTACATCTTTGCTGATGGAGCCATCAGGCCGACTAATTCAATCCTCATCTTGTAGGGGGGAGTGCTATGGGAGAGTGACCCAGCTGCACATGTCTCAATTAGGCCCGCTGTCTGTCTGTTCCGCTCCTCCACTTGGGAACCAGGAAAGGCAAGGAGGACAAGAGAGGATGTAGAGTCAGAGAGGAGATGAGGAGGAGAGAGGGTGGGAAGAAGACAGAATCGGTGACAGGAAAAGCTAAGGCTGTCACTGGAGCTATACCCTCTAGCCTCGCACTCATCCCTGTTGGGATTAGTGATGTGGTGTTAACATAGAGGGGTTCAGGTCTGACATGCCCCTGTTGGCCCCTGGAGAGGGACAATTTCATTCAGGCTGGCCGAGAGGCGGCAGTAGGCTGGTTGACTGCTCCAAGCTAGTGTTGGGCTGCTGTCTGAGTGATGGACTGGCCTGTAGCGGGGCAGTCCAGTGATGCAGATGACAGGGGGCTGAGGAGTGCTGAGCTTGCTGTCTCGGTGTGATCTGTCATCATTCACTCTTATATCAAACCAAATACTCTTCATACAGGTGACTATACCAGTCCTGCAGAGGCTCTCACTTCAAATGCTGTCACATGGAAACTTAAAACAACCTTTGCAGAGAATGTCCAAGCAAGGCCTTTAAGGTATTTTTAATTGCTATTACTTCATTATAAGATATAATCAAGTGTTAATTGCAGGGCAATGGATACAAAAAGCCCTTAGGGCTCTGATACCTTAAGGAAACTGGGGCCAGGTAAATTACTATGAGTTACAGTGTGTTTAAGTATAGTGTGTTTAATGTAGGGTGTGTGTGTGTGTGTGTACCGTGTTCTTGGAGGGTTCCCAGGGTTCCACTTTGCTGACGTCCTGCATGTCTTGGAGCTGTCGCAGTTGGGACAGTGTGTGGTGGCGCAAGGCCTCGTGAAGCGGTGTGTCACCATCCTTGTCCTGCACATCCAGCTTGGCCTCTGCCCGCACCAGCAGCTGTTGACAGCAGCACATGAAAAGACAGACAGGCAGACAGACAAACAAACAGAAACAGTTTAATAACCATAAAACAACCTTCCTTTTATGATATATTGCAAATGTCCCAAAGGTGCTTCATAAGGTTACTGCTCGATACAGTACTTCACTTCAGTATCACATTCTCAATGTAAAGGTTGCATTTTTCCTTAGGTCCACAAGATGGCAATGTGGCAATCTCAATCCAATACTACACCAATGACTCAAACCAAGATGCAGCCACAATGCCAATCTGTAATCAGGAGCTCATTCAGTTGCAGGACATCCACCACTTTAAACTAAGTGTGGGGCTGTTTTGCTGTTCTTCTACTCGCTTTTGTGCACAGTGCAGAACGAGGGACAGATAGAAAGATAACTGGAGATAGGATCTTCAATTAGCGGTAGAAGTGAGAGAGGAGGAGAGAGGAGAGGAGAAGATTCACTGACCCGGACTATCTGGGTGTGTTGGCGCTCCACTGCCAGGTGTAAGGCTGTCTGCTGGTTGACGTTCTGGATGTCCAAGCTGGCACTGCCCTGGGAGGCGTGAGAGGGGAACACACATACACACAATAAACACATGGGCATGTGCGCACACATACACAGACAATAAACACACACAGTCACAAGGAGTCACGGTGTGCATGTGTGTGTGTGCATGTAGACACACAAGTGATAAATAAAGATAGAGATGGAGAAACAAAAAGAAAAAAGAATGCAGTTAAACATACTTTTCCATCATGTGGGAAGCTGCAGCAACCTTTCTAGCTATATGCACCATAACAATACTTCTCCTCCTTCACCCTTGTCGACCAACAAAGTATTACCTTGGGTGCAGGGAAATCACATTCTACAATAACGCTGCATGTGATTGTCATTTCCAATTGCGAACACCTCTGCTGAGGAGATGTGGAGGGAAGATAAGCTTTGTGATCAGGCAGTGTGTGAAATCCCCAAGTAATAAGACTAACAGACTGGCTGGCTGACTGGTTTGCTGGCTGGCTGACTGGCTGACTGGGAATCTGCAGTGCACCTCTTAGTGTGGTGCAATCGCTTAATAGAGAGCTGAGCCATCACTGCGCACCAGCCCATTGCAGGGACTTGCCAAAAGGGCGTCCCCCCCCCCCCAAGTGTAGCTAGCACAGCAAACATTCTTATGTTGGAATGTTGCCGCAACGTTGCTGCCTCACACCACGTCCTCATTAACCCAGTTGCCTCTTGGTTGGGTCACTGTAAACCCCATATGGGTCTGTCTACAGGGAGGTAACAGAACTGCAGTCTCAGAAGGGAAAAGAGCATGTACCTACGATTACAAGAGAGGAGGAGGGTATAAGGCCCAGCAGCACTAAAGAATGCCCCTGGAGGCCCTGTGAACCGTATGGATTCAATAAAAAAAAACCAGCAGTTATATATTCAAGTGGTCTACAGCTTGCTGGCTGCAGGAGTAGAAACTGCTCTTAATGGTGTGTAGTCAGTAAGAGCCAGGAGTGGAGGCTAAGCTGATGCAGCTATGGACCAATATGTGGGGGAATAAATGAGCTTGTATGTCAGGACGTGTGTGTGTGTGTATGTGTGCGTGTGTGTACGTGTGTGTGTGTTTGTGTGTTTGTGTGTGTAAGTGTGCGTGTGTGTGTACGTGTGTGTGTTTGTGTGTACGCATATGTTGTTACCTGGTGCACCAAGAGCTCGGCCACCTCCACATGGTTGTTGAGGGCGGCCAGGTGCAGCGCGGTGTAACCATCGTCCTTCTTCTCATCTACAATCCAGGGCCTTGGCAGCTTGGACAGCAGCACACGCATGGCACTGCACGGGGTAAAGAGAGGGAGGGAGGGAGGCAGAGAGAGAGGTGAGAGGTAAATGTTTGAGCGGAGGCTGGGCAAGGGGTACATGGCAAAAACATCCTGAGATGGTCAAGGGAATCCTATCAATTGGATCAATGATGTGAATATGGGCTGTAACATGTTCCAACTATCTGTGGTTAAATAGCCCATGCACTGGGACGAGACACATACTGCTGTGTACAAACACATCACAGAACACTCCAAGACAATACACCTTTTTTTTCTTTTTTTACAGCAGAGCATTTTCTATTTTCACACATGGGGACAAGAATACTAAATCAACTTAGGGAGGAGATGCTTCCCCTTGCAGTGTTATTTACATCAGTCTTCAAGCAGTACATATGCTGTGCCGTTATTTTAGAGAACCCTTCCCCCTACCTTCTCTCCCAGTTAAAAGGGAAGCCATTTCTCCCTTGGTGATGTGCAAAAGCGCCTATCATTGGAAGGCAAAATGGTAATTACATAAGATTTAGCTGCATTCACTCAGGTCTACTCTTGGGGAAGAAACAGACAGAGAGGGACGGGGAAAAAACTATTGTTTTAACAGTGCTATTTAAGAGAGGGGGGCTGGAGTGGTGAAGAGAGCCAGGAAGTTCTGTTCCATTTGAAGGTCATTTGGAGGCTGTGTGCCACAGAGAGGCATGGCTACAAAGGCAACCGCACAAGAGGAAGGCTGCAAAGGCGTGACTAGGGCTGGTGATCTGGAGTGAAGCTGACTGACAGTCAGTCAGTGAAATACACTAGTGACAAGAAGCCCTACACAATCCCCTTCCTTAATTATATGCCAAGATGGCATAAAGGCAGGAGAGGAATAAAAAGAGCAGAAAAACTACATTCACATGAGAGGTAGGTTCTATTAAAGTGGTAGCTAGAAATGCAGTAGATGTGTGTGCCAACACCCTCCCACCCGCTGAGTCTGCTATGTTTCGTGCCATGGCAGCATTACTGAGCACCTCTTTGGACTCATCTTTTCACCCCCCCACCCCTTATCCTCATCTTGTCATAGCCCTGGGCACACATCTGGGTATATGTTACACACACTCACCCCTATTTTAGTGTATGATCAGAGTGTCTGTCAAGGATTTAAGATCAGTAAGACAAAAAAAGGCAAATATCAATCTCCCAGTTGAAATGAATGGGAGTTGAATGTTTAAAAACCCTCAAACATGAAATACAAAAAAAGGAAATATGTTTACATCTATTCTGTAGCTGGGTACAGTGTACCATTAAAAGAACATTAAAAACAGCGAGGGGAACACTTCTAACCTTGGTTAACCCTGAATAATCATGCAGGACATATCTTGGAACTGCGACAATAGGAGGCAGCCAAGTTCGCCCTGACTTGGACATGGCTGAACAGCCCATGCATGCATTGGAGTTGTTTATGTACACAACAATGCGGTAAATAAGGTCTAGTACAGTGCAAGGAGGAAATGGGGTCTAGTACAGTGCAGGGAGGCCATAGTCTGCTAAATCAATGAAAAAGAGCGAACTACTTAACAGAGAAAAGATAGAGGCACATGCTGGCAGGCTTTGTGGCCAAGGGCTCTCAGGATTGCTGGTTCCCTGCAGGTTTCTTCTAAACCTACAGCCTGTGTCTCCCTCATTCTAGACTAATAAAAGAGCGCATCATCAGCATACCCTCTTGAGGGAGGCAGAGAAAGAGAGGGGCAGAAAAGAAAGGCGGGGGGGCAGGCAGTCAGCACCTCTGTACGGAGAGTCAGGGCTGCTGTACTACTGCAGTGATGAACAGCGCAGCACACTGATCCCAGGCTCCCTCGCTCTCTCTCTCTGCCTCTCATTGCACTGAGGCTTCCGCACACACCTGCATTGCTTGCAGCTATCTCCAACCACTTAATGCAGAGGAGCGCTGCTTAAATGTGATAGCAACTGCACCCATTCTGCCTAATCTTACATTCACAATGTGTCATCGTCTGCAACAAAAGCATTATTTGCTTGCATACTCGAGAATCTCATCAGGGACTTTCAAGCAATTTCATCTGTGGTGCTCCCTATTATTTTTTAAGAGGAGACCTTGCATTATCAGATTCCTGCCTGAAACTATTACATAAAAACATATTCCCAATAGCTAAATATAACATACTTTCAGGTTTTTACAACACTGACAAACAGAGAATGAGGGAATGCCCTTTCTGTCTAATAATACAGTTTCCACCAGAAACGAGGGCAATTGTCCCATGCAAAGCCTTTGTTCTTTTCTTCCCCATTGTTCCCCCCATTGGTGCATTACTCAACATGTAGTTGATCTGGATTGGCTGGAAATATTTCCTATAGGTAGTACAACAATCTAGTGAATGCAGACTTGCTACACCGCTACCGGTGCACTACTCTATCGGGGCAGATTAGCGCCTTCTGGCGTTCGAGTTGGGCACTGCAGTGCTGGCCAGGTGCTTGCTGGGGTGGAGAGCCCCTCCAGTAGTAGTCTGGATTGACAGGCTCCCTGCCACGCTGGGCAAAATGGGCGGACATTAATATTAATGCCCCACGCTGGTATTGCTGCATTGCAGTTAAGCTATTTGCTGTAAAGGCAGAAAAAAAAGAGAATGAATGAAGAACCAAGAAATAAATCCTTGTAATTTTTTTTATCTCTTGCAGAAGTGGTGTTGGCTTTGACAGTGGGGGGTAAGAGAGAAATACTGTATTGAGCCCTTGGGGTGAGAGAGAGAGAGAGAGAAGGGGAGAGAGAGAGAGAGAGAGAGAGAGAGAGAGAGAGAGAGAGAGAGAGTGTTCAGGTAGCAGCTTTTCCTAGGAAGAAAGCACTGACTTGACCTGGGAGTTAACATTAAGACCACTGAGAGAAGTATCTGCCGTGAGAGAGGGAACGTGAGAAATTGAGAGTGAAGAGAGGAGCTCCTTATTACACCTGAACCTTAAAACCAAAGCTCTGGTCTGTGTGAATGCAGAATGCACAAGGGCATGCAGCTGAGGAAAGGGAACAGTAGAAGGGAGAGAAAAAGAGGAGAAGGAAAGACATGATGGAACTGGGTCACCCTGTGAGAGATCTCAAGAGTCCCTTAGGAGCTACACCAGGGCCTGTTGTCTTTGGGCTGCAATTTGTCATTGACCGGGACGCTCACTGACGCCCTCAGCTCTGTGTATGTGGGTAGGTGGGGTTTGTGTGGTGGCGTTTGTCAGTGTGTGTAATTTGTTGTGTGTGTGTGTGTGTGTGTGTGTGTGTGTGTGTGTGTGTGTGTGTGTAGGGGTCGACAGGGCCCTTCTGCTGCCCTCGCCTGGCTGACAGCCATCTG
>CABFOS010100230.1:2456-14624 GCA_900660315.1 Diretmoides pauciradiatus | reverse complement strand
TAAACTTGACTTCTTTTTTTTTAAAAAGAAGCAGTGATTTGTAAAGAAGTCAAGTTTAGTTAGATGGTTGTCTGGGAGGCATCCTAACCAGATGCCCGAACCACCTCAGCTGGCTCCTCTCGACGTGGAGGAGCAGCGGTTCTACTCTGAGTCCCTCCCGGATGTCCGAGCTCCTCACCCTATCTCTAAGGCTGAGCCCGGCCACCCTGCGAAGGAAACTCATTTCAGCCGCTTGTATTCGCGATCTCGTTCTTTCGGTCACTACCCAAAGCTCATGACCATAGGTGAGGGTTGGAACGTAGATCCACCGGTAAATCGAGAGCTTCACCTTCTGGCTCAGCTCCCTCTTCACCACGACGGACCGGTTGAGCGACCGCATCACTGCAGACGCCGCCCCGATCCGCCTGTCGATCTCACGCTCCCTCCTACCCTCACTCGTGAACAAGATCCCGAGATACTTGAACTCCTCTATAGCAATGTCACTAAATAATTTTGAATTTTTATTTTAGATAATAATAACATTGTCCACTCTTATCCCCCAAATGTCGGATGCACTCAACAATGGAGAAAACCAGATTTGTTTTCTTATACACTAAGAGTAACCAGAGATAAGTCGTCTTGAGAAGAGAGAGCTGTGTTCTGTGATAAGGCAGAGGAGCATCACACACAACAAGCTCTGCCTTTTTTTTACGCCTTTCCGCCTCTTTGTTTTGGATATGGATCCTTCTGAGGTGTTCATCATTTGAATTGGAACTGGCATGGTGATTGCTAAAAAAATGCTGTCATTGTAAGCTTATAACAAAAGCAGTGGCATGGTGGGAGAGAGAAACATTCCATCTCCAACAGAGACAAGGTGGTTAATTACCCAGTTCATTTCTAATTAGCAACATGAGTGGTGTAGCGACTGTAGGAGAACAGGAAGCACTTTGTTGTTAGCTGGATGGATTCTGTGCTTCCCTATGTGATAGGCCCAGTGCCACAGTGGAGGCTTTGCATCCGGCAACATTTGCTGTTTGCGCAGTCACACGGAGAGATGTGATGCCAAAAAAAGGGGGGTGAGTGGGGGGGTTGGCACAAGAGAGTGCAAGTCTTAATGACAGGTGCAAAGGAGTAATGACCCGTATGCAGTCATTACTTGAGACATCAGAATAATAAGGTATGCTAATTAGACACCTGAATCCTTGAAGGTTTCATTTTACAAATGGCTTGCAAAGCTTGTAATGCAAACCTTGCCTTAGATTTTCTGTGGACTGTCACATTTAACTAAGCTACGCACAACGTGACTGTACTTATTTGTCGATACACTATGCAAAATCCATTAAATTCCCCCTTGCTTATATTATCCATGCATATCATGCTGAATTAATTTACAAACGTGATTCAAATTATGGACTGAATATTCCTTCCTTTAGGACCTGGCATTATTTTTTGAAACTCCTCCACTTGGCCGCTGCTACGGGCGAGTACGGTACGAGAGGAGAGCATGGGAGCGAGAAGCCATGAAACAAATTAGATAAATGTTTTTCTGGAGGAACGTTTAAATGGGATGCAGAAATCTTATTGAGCCATCCATGCTTGAAATTGGGTGAAATTACATATTAACGCAACACAAAGGATTCTATGCTCACCTTTTGTTAACTCTGCCGGCTTCACCATCGTCCCCCGTGCAGCCCTTCAGGAGTGGGATCATATAGGCACACACATATGCAGTACGCACGCATGCCTGTTGATGTGATGTGCATAAACACACGCACATACATGCACATATACACATTCACACACACACACAGACACATTGTCCCTCTCACTCTATATGTTTTCTCTCCGCTACACGCAATGTTAATTCAAAGGTCATCGATTTTCCCAACCTGACCTGTAATTTTCAATAAAAACCACACAAAGGTAGGTAGAGGAAGTATTGAAACCTGCTGGGGTGGAGAGCCCTTGATTATCTGGAGAGAATGAAATGGAACGTAGGAAGAAAAGTGTGTGTGTGTGTGTGTGTGTGTGTGTGTGTGTGTGTGGCTTTCTACATAATCCCTTCCTCTCTCACATACCTGGAAATCACCTGTAAGGGACCATTGTGTTGGGCCCTTCAGCTGATGCACCAGAGTTATGTGAAGCTCTACAGTAAAGAGCTCAAGCCCTTCAAATTCACATCATGTTCTTGAGTTTTTCTTTTCTTTTCACATTTACACATCAATTACACATTGTTTTGAATCAGAAGATAGATAGGAGGCATCAATGCTACGTTAGTTTGGGCTTGTTTGTAGCTTGGATAAAAAAAGGTCTTTAGTCACAAGGAGAAAAATGAATAATATATTAAAAATGAACTCCCTATTTTGTCATGTATTTCTTTTATTGACATAACCCTTAAGCAAGGTAAATCATTGGTGCAAATGATGCGTTTCACAGTGGCTTCATTTCCACTAACGGGAACCTGGTGCTGGTGCCGGTTCGGAGCTGGTTCAACTTGCGCACCTTCAAAGAACCAGCTTGCTTTTCCACAGACCAGAGAGCCACGATACTACGTCACTACGTCATTGTTTACATCTGGACATGTCGCCTCCCACTCATCTGTACCGGAGATGCAGGCTCCGAACCGGCCCTCGTTTCCCCTTTGTGGAAAAGAGCCCTGAGTCTGTGTTAGGTCAGGGCTGCACCCTTGAACACATGAGCGATGTAAGATGTCCATCCATGGATTCTGGGCTCTTCAGGTGTTTTTCAGTTCTCCCTTTTGCCTCCGGACACCTCCGGTTATAGACCTTTAGCCATATAAAGCCACATGATTTGACAGTTTCAGGGCATTTGACCATCTGTAAAACACAGCAGCTGCAGGCGTTGTAATGTGCTGTCATATCACATGTGGGGAGAGATCATGGCACAGAAACACAACACAATACAGAAGGCGGTGTTTGTGGAGGGTTTCCTATAGGGTCGTGTCTGGATACCCGTTCTTCTGGCACTAGCAGATTCAGTCAGGACTCTGTCATGGCCATACCAGAGTGAGAGGTGGAGGAGGATTAAAGGGACAAATTAAAAAGACTTTATGCTCTGGGTTTTAAAGCGTGGCCTCTTCAGCTCACCAAGGAAATTGAGTTTGCGACTGGAAAAAATGCACTTTCCTCTTAACCCCCTGACCGGCCGTCACAGACACACAAACTTTCTCTTTGAAGGCTAAACGGGCAGAAACGAGGGAGGATTGGCTGTTCTGGGGAGTTATGGAAGCCCTGATCCTATTACCCGCCCCCCTGAAAAATGTGTCTGCAGGCCCCAGGAGCTTTTAACCTTTCGCTGCTCCATGCTTTGATTCATGGGGGTGGCAAAGCTCCCGTGCAAGTGTTGCTCTTTGTCAGTACTGCACTGGCCACTGGAGAATCTGGAGCCGGTGCATTTTAGCCACGAGGTGACTCTGACACAGCGGAGGGCATGTGGAGGAATTCCCTCTGTCAGGAAAATGAATATGAACTGGGGGAGTCCCGCTGAAGAACATGAAAAAAAGAAAAGAAAAGATGCCTGCTCTGTTATTTTGGCCAGAGTATGTCAACAACAGAAATAGGAAGCATAGGTTTGCGCTGATGCGTGTCGTGGTTTTGGAAAAGAATAGCGCAACTAAACAAAGGAGACATGAGATGCTTCAGAAGGACTGAAACAATCAGCGCTGCAGAATCTGAGTTGTATCTTAATAAGCTGACATGAGGCGAGAGAGAGAGATGCATCAGGAGAGATGTATACTAAAAGCTGTATCTGGTTTCACGATTTCAGGCCACTTTCCATTGCAAATAAGCATGCATGCAAATCACAGTCAATCATGGGACTGCCAACATGTATAGAAGCAGCCGCACATTTGTAAACCTGCAAGTGAGTGGCAGATTTGGATACCACGGAGGAGAGTTTCACACAAAAACAATATGTTGAAGTTGGAGAGGGAAAGCGTCCATTGTTTCATACAGACAATGACACACGCACACACCAGTGCAAACGCAGTCAAACTCATCAGCATGTTTATTTGATAAGGTTTCTGAACAGCTCATTTCACTCACAATGCCACAGGACCTGAGAGGATGTTAGTGTTTCCAAACAAAGATGTCTAGTCACTCAGCAAAATTGCACACCAGTGGGACATAGTCACCGGGGCTCAGAGCAATCTTTGCAGCCAGGCCTTTGTCTACGTTCGCTTAGTGTAGTTTCCATTCTATCAGACGCATAAACTGCACCACTTTTCGAATAACGCTCTGAATCGGTCCATGGAAACAGAAGGCAGTGACGGCTACAGACAACAGATGCCCTGAGGAAAGATAAAATTAAAAAAGAGGCGTAAGCATAAGGAGCTTAATGATGTGCAGAGGTTTTAAACAGACACGGAGACATTAACATCTGCTGATTTGGATCATGGATCGAATGGTGGTGCAGCATCTGAAACGTGGCAGGCAGGTTAATTTCGAACGTGTAATTTGTAATAGCTCATACTTACATCTTTCCCCGACATGATACATCAGAATACAAAATACACAACTTGTCTGTTATGGATTGAGGCGCTTGCATGAGACAATCAGTGTCGCAACACACCTTTCTACAGGATTGAACCCACAGTACCAGAACGCTGGAAAGAGCTTTGAGATAGAATCATACAGCAATGCCCCTGCTGCGATATCTACTTGTGTGGCAGAGCATAACTCACCATGCGCCTCGGCTAACGTGTTGGCTCAAATACCACAGAGGAGCTCTGAAAACAGGCATTAAAGTAGCCTAAATCCCCAAAGTAGCTATGTGCTTAGCATGGTCTCTGAAAGGTATCCAACCGTTTATGTGAAACCTAAGCACTTCTTGATCAAAGGCTTTCAGAAGAGCGGGAGGTGAATGAGGAACCTTGTAGAATTCTCAGTTGATTACTTCTTTTTTTTCACACAAGAGAGTGTGTTCTGTGTCTCCAAAGAGAGGAATCTTTCACCAGGGAGAGGGGATTAACACATCAAATCCAACCCTTCGATCAATAGGGAGGTAATGGAGCGATAGAAAATATCTGCTCCCTCCACAGTAGATTTCAGCAGCTTTCCCATACACGATTTATACCGCGATGCAATCTTCTCTGGTCAACCGTAGTCTCATAATCACAATCACATTCTATTTAGGAAGAAGCCAAAGTAGATGCACACCACTAAACTCATTCCACCACTGGTAAGGTTCCCATCTTTTGAAACAGAAATCATAGTTTCAGGACTGCATCAGTCTCATATTTCATACTTATAATCCATTTTTGTATGTCACTTTTCTCGACACAGTGCCGGAAAGGGGACAGACATCAAAGGAAGAGAGCGACCATATCAACATTTCAGTTTATCTTCAGTTTGAAACTAATCATTTTCAGACCAATATTGAAAGAAAATGATCGCTCTGTTCCTTTGATGTCTGTCCCCTTTCCAGCACTTTGTCAAGAAAAGTGCCATATACAAAAATGTATTAGTGTTATTAGTACGAAATATGAGAGATGCTGTTATGAAAGTATGATTCTTGTGTGTTTATATTGGTGGTCGTTCAGTTCTTAGTTCTTAGGAGTTCTTAGTGTATCGATCTCTTTATTTACTGCTGTGTCACTGACTGAGAGCTGAACATTGCACAGTTCCTCACTGAGAAGTTTGTGTTTGCAGAAACTTGACCTCTGACCTCATCCTGTGGGATCGTGACCCCTTTCACTGACCCGTCAACAAACTAATTTGTCCACAGTGACCCTTAAGGTCTGAGCCGCCCGCTATCACTTCTCTGCTCCGTCCTCTACATCCTCCGCACTTTCCCCACAATCAATAACAGAGAACTTTGTAAATACTTCAAGCAGACCTCTTGCTGCTGCCCCATGAATATTAATACACACCGCCGCCTCTACTTTATACACTTTTGGTCCCGAAAGCTAATGTGCTGTTTAAGATTAAGCTTCTGCTACACTCAGCACTTTAAACACACATTTCTTTAACACTGTACTTATTGAATATATCAACTTGTGCGCTTCATATTGTATTATCTGTTATTTATCATTTCTTGATGATGAGCTTTAAGAGTATCGTTTCCTCATGAAGCAAAAGGATGATAGCGTTTTCTACTACTGTACAACACATCAATACATCATTAACATATAAAATAGATGATACAAAACATTGCTCACACTTGTAAACAGTCTATGTAAAGGGATTTATTAAATGTAGAGTAATGTAATGTAACAGTATAGCAATTTTATGTCACAAAAATTCAACATTTACTTTGATTTTTTCATTATTATTTTCATGTATGTATTTATCTACTTTATTACACTATCTCTTATTGATAAATTTGTCCGGGGAAAAAAATATGGTGATGTACCGTAACTGTGTACTATGTTGTATGAAACCTGCGTCATTTTCACCAATAAAAATAATTATAAAAAAATAATAAAAAAATACAGTTGTTTGGACCAAATAATAGAAAAGTACGGATAGTGGTATCGATAAAGAGTCGGATCCTTAAGGAGTCTCTGTGTTAATGAGCACATTACTTCAGTAATAAACCTTATGGGGCTTACTCCATTGTTTTTATGTTACTGATCCCATATATGCAAATAATCCATACACACATGGACCATTTTGGTACTTGTGGGGTACCGTTGCTGCGAGTCTCTCTCTGCTTATTGCAAATATATGAATAATCTTTATCTATGTTGTGTGAGATGAGTGTGTACCCCATTAGAGCTGGTATCTGTAATCTCTTCCAGGTAACAGAAAGAACAGACTCTCACCTCGACAGCCTACACCTTGGCCTTGCTCTGTGGGAGGGGGTCCTCCAGCTGGGAGGGGAGGTGGAGAGCTGGACTATCAACAAGCTGGCAGCGTTTGCTCAGTCTCCATTCTTTCAGACTGAGGAAGAAGTCAGCTGCTTGCAGGTGAAACTGTCTTGGTGTTATTGTTATGTTATACGTGGGTTGTGACTGTAACAGAGTAGATCCTCGCGAGTCCTCGAGTAGGTAGCGAGTTGATCAGGTGAAACTCACTCCTCAAAGATCCAATAACAAGCTCCACCAAGGGAGCCGGTTCTCTTGGCGCAGCGGTTGTTGCAATGGTTTTTGGAGCGGGAGCCTGGGGTTCGAATCTGACCTCCGCCCCTTCGGGTTAGTTACCATACCGGTCACACTAGATGGTAGGGACTTACCACTGGTAAATGAGAAGGGAGATAAGTCTAGGCCAGGTGGAGCAATAGCCTGGTCGACTGAGAAACATCACCAGAGCACTGGGCTCAGGCTGGGCTATAGGGTTGGATCATGTCCTGGAGACATCAGGATGCGTCTCCCTAAGTAGCCTCGAATGCCAGGATCAGGTTTAAGATTTCATACATGGTCCATTTTTAGTATCATCTAGTGGGTTTCATTTTCCATTGTGAGGTTAGAAAAGGATGGGCCGTCGATGGTTGTTTTATAGGATCGCCGTCGAGGTGGATTGACTGAAGGGAACCAGGAGATCAGCGACCCCTTTCTATCATGATGAAGGTGCCTGTTGTTGGAGAACGAATTGTTGAAGCATCTGAGTTTGGCCTTGCACGAGGTTATCCTGGCTGGCAGGGGACATTACTTGGCATTGTGTGATAGGTGGTGGCTACTGTCCAATTTGATCACCCTGTGCCTTCCTTCAGGGAGGGGGGGTATCCGTAGGGGTGCCGTAGACATTGTGGACTTCAGTGGGCCCTGTTGAGAGGTGCAGCGGACATGCAATTTGATAATTGTGTTGCTGACGGTGTTGTCTATAGTACTGTACATTGAAGTCCTCATGATAAAATGGGCGGCTGAGTCGATGTGAAGGCCGTGGGGGTTTTGAGAGACTGGGGAGGGAGTCACTTGATGTTTTTTCACTGAAATCCAGTTGATTGTGGCCCGAAGGACCATGAATAGGAGTTTAGGATGTTTAGGGATGCAGACTGTATTGCTGGAGTCATGGGAAGGTTAAATCGCAGTGGTATGTCGGTCAAAACATAAAGATCCAAGTCACAATAATCTTTCTCATTGGTTTATTGGAGTAATTTGGGTAAAGGTATGTTGTGTGTGTGTGTGGGTGCGCGTGATGGGATGATTCGGTGCGTGTTTGCACATGGGATAGAGAATCAATAAGTGACAGTCCATTGATTAGTGAATGAATGACAGGTGTTGATATGACAGGTGAAAGGGGACACGTCTGGCAGGAGGAAGTGACACAAGGAAGTGACAGAGGAAGTGTGTGACTTTTGTACCACACACACCACAGTCCTACTACACAAGCAGAAAACATGCTGCTATAGGGGTTCATATCAAACCATGGCACATTACATGGAAGTTACAGGTGAAATTACTGTCCATCACTGTCTGCCTGTCTCATGTCACACACACACACACACACACACACACACACAGGCAGCAGGAATAGTCTGGGTGCTTGGTAAGGGCTTTGAAAGTTCCTCCACAGCCACAGACAGACAATTTCCTGTGCTCTGACGAGGTGGACGAGGTCAACGTTTAACAGCCAAATCCAGCCTGAAGGTGTGCACTGATATTATCTCTGTCCGTCTTGGGAATGCAGGACCATCATCTCAGGTAGAGCCAGAGATAAAGCGACACAAATGCACCTTAATCCTTGTCTGGTTCCTCTAACTCTTTCTGTCTGGCGCCCAGGAGACATGGAGGGGAAATAAAGGAACATCCTTGCCTACATTTTTACATTTTATTGACTTGGGAAGGGGGGTCTGATATCAAAATGTAGCATATCTTGTGTTTGAAGTATGTGTGTGTGTGTGTGTGTGTGTGTGTGTGTGTGTCGAGAGGGGGGTGTTCACTGAGAAGAATGAGTCTTATTTAACTCCATTCTCCATGTATGGTGTCATTCATTGCACCTACCACACATCTGGGTGATATAAAGCAGGCCCAGCTCTCAGTGGGAGACATCAAGAGGTCAAAAACAGGCTGCAGCACGTGGGTTCAAGTCCTGGTTCATGGTGCGACGATGATGCACTTCTCTCTGGCTGCAGTCTTTGCTTCCTGTAGTAGATGATTGGCAGCACCTCTGTCTCACGGCGGTGGTATTGTCAGTGCTAGTGTTTAAGACCACATTAAGACCAGTGATCTTTCACTCCTTCCACCATCTGCAACTAGTGATGGGCGAAAATGAACAAACTAATCTTTTTGAACGACTCTTTTTAGTGTCCTGTATGTACCGGGTCAGCCTGTGGAACGTACCGAGTGCTCATGAATCCCTGACTTTTCCCCACTCATAGTGTGCCGACGCCCGCTCGCTGTCTCACGCTGCTACGGGTACAGTCCCTCACATTAGGAAGCGGGACAACCAATGATTATTGTCTCGAATGGGGAGGACGTCAATAACGTAAATAATGATTGACTTCACTGGCGTTTTGTTGTTTTATAGGTTTTTTCCCTGCGAGATGCAGACACTGATTCACACAATCCTGGGCTGTAAAGCTTCTAGTTCAGTGCGAGCCGCTCTAGTTCAAAAGGCCGACTTAGAATGGAGGAATTTTAAAAAGTATATACAGTTGCATGCATGCAAATGAACGATCTGTGACCCGACTCGAAAAGATTCATTCATTTGACTGAACGAGATCCGAAGATCCGAGTCCAAAAAAAGACCCGAGCTCCCCATCGCCATCTGCAACGCCAGAAACTCTGACTTTAGCTTTAGCTCTATTTGTGCTGGAAGAACAGCCCTCTTCCTGTTTTGTGCCATAAAGCAGTAGAGTAGATTTGATGTGGTTTTTACGGTATTTATACTATGATAACATAGATTCTTAAGTATAGACGTGCAGAATGGATGCACCGCTCATGGGAAAGGGTTAGTAAACAAGGAACTGACACTGTACTGTGGGTCAAGGCCTTTGACAGCTGTGGTAGTATCATATCCACTCTCAAGCTCCTCTCCCAAGGAATTTGGATGTAGGCTGACTGCTGCAGATATCAAACACACACACACACACACACACACTGTACACAGACAACCCCCTAAACGATCCAGGACCACCCCACATTGTCCACAAAACACTTGGCAACAGATCAAGGTGAGAGAAGAGCATCTGCTTAGCAGAGATGGGATTTTGCAGCACGTTCTTGCTGTTTTCGACAACCCCCTCTCTTCTCCTGGGAAACATGGGGAAAAGGAAATTAAGGCGCTGCTAATAATGAATGGTCATGTTTTTTGAACGGTACCCCTACTTTATAGTGTTTCTAATGTTGTCATTCATATCCTGGAAGTCCTTTGTCTTTGTCCATCCTATATTTGAACATTCATGTGTATTTTCTAACTGGGATGTATGATGTGCCTTCAGGAAACGTTCGTAGCCACTGACAGACCACACCCATTTTCGAACTTGGCCTTCATTTTGATCTCACCTACACATCTGTAAATTTTTGTGACTGTAGCTTGCACGGTTGTGACGCTATCATGATGATACAGACACACAGACATACACACACACACACTCAACCAATACCAGCATGGTAACTATTGCACTTTTGACTATGGACTAACCCTTGACTATTATTGTGACTAGAACTCCACACACTCTGTTTTGGACCTCAGCACATCATAGCAAAAACATTGATTTGTTGAGGCCTTTGTCTGGGAACGCAAACACATCATACCAGAGGAGAGAGATGAATAAAGGAGGAGGAAGATGAAGAGGAAGAGCAGCTGGATAGCAGTTCAGAGGAAGAAGGGCCTCTCGCTGCATGTTCCTGTTTACATCTGGGCCTGTATGGAGAACCGGAGGGGTCCTCGGCTTGTTGATCTAAAATGATTCTCCTCAAACAGAGAACGTGAGCGGCAGGAAGACACATTTTCTAATCGCCACCTGCTCTCTTCATCTCTCATCTTCTCATCTCTCTGCTTCACTGATGGCCAGAGGAAGCAGGTCAGTGTGGTGCAGACAGAAGCGTCACTAGAAGAGAAATCACATGAAACTAGTTTGAAGTCTTTGACGTTTCGACTAACTTCTCTTAACTTCTCTACTTCGTCTTCTTTAATACAAATTACATTGATTAATTCATTCCATACAAGTAAAAATGTATAACTCTGGCTTTAACCTTTGCAACTTCTCTCTAACTTCCACTTCCACTTCCACAAAAAACTTCAGACTCCAATAAACCAGCTTTTCAGAAATAGAGAAATTGATTAATTTTCATTAATTTTTGGCATTTTATACAGGGTTGCCAAGGGATCGACTGTGTCCCTCCCTCAGGACACCAACTCTCAGCGCTGTAGTCAAGACCAGCTATTGGATGCCTTAGTAAAGTCTAAGTCCCTTCCAAGACCAGGTTCAGTCAAGATCAAGTCAAGACCAGGTCTGCAGTGGGTCGAGATCAAGGATAAAGTCCTATTCCAGACCATAATAGGCAATAAACAGTGTACCTGTATTTCCAAAAGTAAAAATAAGGCTTAAGGAGTTTCTTAATGTAGATCTATACTATAAACTTCAACATCCAGCTGATTAATGTATAGGATCTTGACTAATCCAGGACCATTACACACTATACACCGATGCAATCCCTTTAAATGTTTGTAGGGAGAAAATAAACAAAGCCAGGTCAAGAAAGTTTTTAGATAGGTAGGAGAAAGTTGAGTCAACATCCTCTCCAACATCATGTTCAGTTCTTTTAACATCCTTTACTTCAGACGTTGCTGTTGACTTCTAGGGGAACGTGGCGTTTTTTTCTGCGGACACTGAGGACAAAGTGAAACAGTGCATTTGATTGCCCCGGTTCATTGACTCTATCCAATGTGCTCCACAACTTATTTGTATCATTTCATTCAGGGGTTGTACATGTTTCCACATTCACCCTGTACAAAGACACACGTGCATGGATCAAGTCACACCCACAGTGCACAGTTCAAAGCGTAGGGGTCTCCAGTCAGTCTGTCCAGACCCATACAATCAGGGGAAGCCCAGCAGAGACCGAGTGGTTTGTCCCTGTAGGCCCGGGCCTCTCTCCCCTGCAGCCAAGTACAATAAACACCCCCAGAGGTCCGTTTGAATCTATAGTTGTTCGGTGGAGACCCAGCTCAAACCAGGCCAGGGTTACAGTGTATAAAAGAGCGTAAACAACCCACCCTTAGGACCCCAGACCTCTGGGCGGGGCACCCAAACATCCCCTCTCTGTGTCAGAGGGCTTCAAAG
>CABFOS010100212.1:0-10052 GCA_900660315.1 Diretmoides pauciradiatus | reverse complement strand
AGCTGAGCTGACCGCCGAACGCTGACAATGCCGCCTCCTGACGCTCTGCCATCAGTCTCATCTCCTGGTGTAACGAGGAAAGCTGCTCATCCTGGAGGTGGATCCGCCTCCCCAGAGCCTGGAGAGCGGGTCATACCGAATCAGAGTCGGCTGAGTCCATGTGGGCCAGATTGTACTGTAACGACTGGGTCAACAGGAGGGACTCAAGAGCATGAAAATGACACGATGAGATAGAGTTCAAAAAGGTTTTACTCAGAGCAGTGTTCGGTACACGGGTAAACAGTCCAGAAACAAACAAACAAGTCCAGTAAGGGGCAGGCAGGAGACGTGGTTGGAGGGCAGGCAGGTAGTCCAGGGAAACGGCGGGCGGCGTGGTAGCAGGGACGGTCCGGGGTCGAGAGGGAAGATCCAAAACAGGGAACAGGCAAGAGAATGGTCGAGGGACACGCGGGGGGTCAAAAACACAGGAGAAGCTCACTGGAAAAACGCTGGAAAGTTTAGACATGAAAGCACTAAGACAATCTGGCAACGAGACAAAGAAACACTGGGGCTATATGCACACATGAGGGTGGGGAAGATATAACCAGACACAGATGCCGATGATCAGTAATCAAACCGGCGGGAAGACACAGGAAGAGGGGAATCTGAAAAGACACGGGGGTGATTAACAATGACGAGACAATGAAACAATCTAAACATAGAAATGTACAGGGTAGACAAACAAACAGACTAAGATGTTACATCGTTACAGACTACAACCACTGCTCAAACCAAATAAAACAAATAGTAATGAAACACTGGCCGATTTTACAAACGTAACCCATGCTGAACTACTAACTCCTCTCTAACTCTCCTCTCTTTACATATAGAAGAGCTCCAACCCTCAAAGACACCAGGGAGGACAAAGACGTGATGTCCTTTCCAGAGCTGTTCAACCCTGACACCAGGCAGCACAAAGACGTGATGTCCTTTCCAGAGCTGGACAACCCTGACACCAGGGAGGACAAAGACGTGATGTCCTTTCCAGAGCTGGACAACCCTGACACCAGGGAGGACAAAGACGTGATGTCCTTTCCAGAGCTGGACAACCCTGACACCAGGGAGGACAAAGACGTGATGTCCTTTCCAGAGCTGTTCAACCCTGACACCAGGGAGGACAAAGACGTGATGTCCTTTCCAGAGCTGTTCAACCCTGACACCAGGGAGGACAAAGACGTGATGTCCTTTCCAGAGCTGTTCAACTCTGACACCAGGCAGGACAAAGACGTGATGTCCTTTCCAGAGCTGCTCAACCCTGACACCAGGGAGGACAAAGACGTGATGTCCTTTCCAGAGCTGGACAACCCTGATACCAGGATTGGAAAATCGTGACAACAGGGAAGACAAACACGTTACCATAACACAAGTCACTCAATTTTACAAATCTCAATTTTGTCAATGTTGTTCACAACATGGCGTAGTGACAGTCCCACACGCCGCACAACGTAACGCCTGATCTGGTGTGAACGTGGCCTTAAGACAAGAATACTCCTAGCATGTAGCTAGTGTCGGTCCAGGTGAACTATGTCATAGTCATAAACTTTTTTATACGTAATTTTCATTCTTATCTAGTGAAATGAGCCTTGAGATATCAAGTCCAGCGTCTGTATGAAAATGTAAATGCATAGCGACGGTTTTTTGAGCCTGGTTCACAGAGAAGCTCAACGCCACCATGAACGTCCAGAAGCTTTATGTTATTTTCATCTTTCTGCTGTTTTCATCCCTAGCAGGGGTTGTTGCAGGTAAGAGCAATACATTTTATTCAGATGATAATGAAATGATATGCTTCCCATTCAGATATGCTCATGTTTCAGTGTGTGTCCTCATGCTGGATGTGGCACCTATCAAGCCTCATATGGTTAAATGGGGAGACTTACATTCCCATTAAAGTAATTTGATCATTTAAATGAAAAACAAAAGGTTCATACATTTATTTTGTAGCAGCTACTTTTGCTCTTCATTACTTTCATTAGAAAAAAGGAAAAAAATAGTCAAATCTTATTTCTGACTGAAATATTCTCTATCAGTGTTAAAATGTGGACGAGCTGTGAAAGGACCAACATGAGCCTTGTTTTGACATCCACGGTTTGATTGGGTATAGTTACATGTTTATCATCTAACTGCCGTATAGGCATCACACATTTGGTTTTATTTGCACTGTTTTCTCATTATAGATGGGAATATCCAGAGAGTGAAAGCAGGAAATAGGTGAGACGTCACATGCTGCTGTGAATTACCTTGTTTTCATCATGAACATAACATGGCAATTTACACTACAATAGACAGGTAATAACTGCAAAATGAATTTTGCCGTGCACAGCAAAATTGTGTTAATCTAACTCAGCTCTACACTATGCCATTGTTTTTATAACTCCACGCCCATCTGCATTAGGGATGCACAATATATCTGTCATCATATCGATATTGACTGATAATTACTTAAAAATGCATTATCGTTATCGGACAGATATCAATATGAGATATCGGTATTGATAATTGGTTATCGGATATCGGCCAAAATGACAATATCGTGTATCCCTTCTCTGCATTTATTTTAAAGCAATTTAATGTCATTTTGTAATGTAATGTAATTTTAATGTAATTTTGTTGGATAGTTTGATAGTTTGATTGAGTTGGATAGTTTAGTCAATGTGAGCTTTTGATCCACCCGCTTATTGTTAATTTCTTCATGTACAGGCCACATCCTCCGCCAGAGATTCTCCTCTTCCTAACCCACCCTGATCTCGGAGATGATGGAGTGTATGCACCTGGTCCTTACAAATACACCAAGTCCAAACTCATCTGTGCAATGAATACTAGTGCTAGTGCAGGCCTACACTCTACAGGTTCACCCGTTACATCCATATTACAGAAGAAGCTGCATGAGAGAAGCAGCCAGTACATCAGCTTTCATCACCGTGATGGGCTTTGTAAAGTAATGTCTTCCTTGATTCAGACAATAGTTGCTTGTTTTAGACATATTGCCGTTGGTCTCCCAGGACGTGTTTCAGCCATCATACATTTGTGTGCTGGTCTCTTTAAGGTAGACTTGCCCATTTTTTTGACTCATTCAGACAATTTTAGACTTAGTCATCATGACAGGGCATTCAAGGCGGGGATTTTGCCCTACAACCATAATATTACCCTGTGGGGGAGTGAAACAAAACACAACCACCAGAGTATAGTGATCATGGAGGAAGACCCTGTGGTGATTCAGTCAGCCACTTACCTTTTTGAGAGGAATCCTACTGTATCAACTCTACTAATGTACCAAAAAGGGGTGCTTCATATTCTCAGGGGCATCTCTTACCATGCGACTCTAAATCACTGTGTGCTACTGGTTGGCCATGGCAGCAAGGGCAGCAATGGGGTAGCCCAGCTAGCAGGTTATGGACCAGAGGAACTTGCCAGGGTTGTATCAGCAATAAAGAGTGAAAACAGTTCCCTTCACACCGTTAGCCTCATCAGCTGTAACCTTGGAAATAACCTGCATTTTGTGAGGCGGCTGCTACAAGCACTCAGATCTTTCAGTGTGGACACTAAGCTGCATGTACACAACTCATTCCTCTCTGTTAGCCCTGATGGGGAGATAATGACTAAATACGATGGCATGTGGAGGTCCCATGACCACAGCAGTAGAGTCATTGCTGAACTCGACAGAAGTGGCATCCTGTTGACAACAGTGGAACTTGGCCTTAGAGGACAGGCGTTTCCAGACTATCAAGGACATTATTTATATTTTCAGGCTTTGGAGTGGCCGAGTCAACCTCAAATGTTTATCCCAGAGCAACTACGCAAAAAGTATACATCCATGGACTGCCTAGAGGGGCTGACCTGGAGTTTGTTTTTTGAAGAGAATGAAAGAAGGCGAGCTCCTGATTACGTCTTAGGGCATGATCAAAGACACCTGGAGGCAATTTGGCTTACAGAGCCAGGGGCAAGAGCAGAAAACATCATATTCAAGCATATCACCAACATTCTGGATCTCCTTGTGGAGATCCGGTACAATGCAAGACAGGAAGCGGTGTCAGACCTTTACTATGTTCTGAATGACTGCATTTACAAAGTGCAGAGGACAAATTTCAATGTCACTTTTGTGGGCAAGTTCATGGACCCCAACGATCAAGTTGAAGTTGAACATTTCCTTAATAGTTTCAATGACCAGAAGGATCTGTCCTCCCTCCAAGAGCTGAGGCAGGGTCTCAAGGCCTTGAAATTCAATAACTTCTGCCGCCAGACATTCCAGTTGGGGCAGTGCACCTACAACTGTGAACGTTGGGGTCACTATTTCATGGCAGCGGTGTTTTCCGCATCTGTCCGCAACTTCCGAACCTTTTCTCTCTTTCTCATGAGTGTCATAGCCTGTGAAGTTGGCCGCTTACAGGGCACCGATAGCTCCATTTGCACAGCCTTTGCTGGAGATGACCACCCCATGGCGATGGACAACCCCTGGCCTGGGCCTCCGAGACGAGGGTTCTACGGCTGCACTGTTGACAGTTTTGAGATGGCAGAACAAGAGAGGCTGGTTTGGTTGGATCAAGTTGTTGCGAAGGAAAATGCCCTTTATATCAAGTCTAAGCAGATGATGAGCAATGTCGACCACGATCAACAGACAGAGCTCGACGTCTTTGGGAGGGTCAAGGTCATGAATAAATATGTGTTCTCATCATACCTTGAATTCTTTCGAGGCACACCTGAGGGAAAGAAACTCAAAAGAGGATGCATCACCTCTCCCCAGGAGAATAAAAACTCCTAATGTGCGTTGTGATGAAGTGCTTCTTGAGGGAACCTAGCACAGGGAATGCTCTTGTTTTACCTAATGTTCCTTTATCACCTTGTTTTAACTGGTTATTTCATTGTTTTCCTTTTTACCTCCTTGTTTTATCGCCTTGCTTTGATTGTTTTATCTCCTTGTTTAACTTAATGTACTTTTATCTTTTATCTCCTTTTAATTGTCCGTCGTCATTGTCTGTAAATGTTTTTATTGTAACAGGGCTCCCTTGCAAATGAGAGCAAGCTCTCAAGGGCCGACCCTGTATAAATAAAGGTGATTATTATTATTATTGTTATTGCATCTGAAGGCAAACCTCACTGTTTTCACTACATGTTATTGGCTGCAATATCCTTTGATCCAAATAGACACAGAGTAGAATCAGAAACTCATATAGCCCAACTACTCTAAGACATATCGTAACAAAGTGCTGTTTGGTCTTGATTCAACTGGTTCTACTTGCTGGCACACATGTAAATTCCTGAAAGGGCCTTTATAGCTAGAAGAATGCAAATGTACTCACTGTGATAAGTGTTGGATTAGATAAGAACAGTCTAGAAAACATTTGCACAATTGTAACTGCAGATTAATTTGACAACTGACATTTTCATGTGAAATACTCAAACCATACGGATGTAATAAATGTTTCCAGCTCATAAAAACAAGCCTACCACAATACATTGATTATTGTGATATTTTTATTACATGTTATTTTTCTTATGGTGTCACATTGGCCAGAATACAGAAAATTCCAAAATATAAATACATAGAAATTGCTGCCACAGAGAGTAATACATTGCTAATAGAAACATGACACAGACTCTTTTGTTGTCTCCTTATCGGAGTTGGCCGGACACAAATGCAATGTCAGATATAAAGACATTCAAAAAGCATCAAAACTGCACTTATGTTGTTTTCTGATACACATTAAGTCAAAACAAAGTGTAGATTAGTGTCTAGTAAAATATATTTAAAAACAGGGTTTAACATAGTGTAAATCGACACTGCAAACAATGAGAAAATACTGAAAACTGAATATTGTTAATCTACAGTTAGGGTCAATTCTGCTTTGATTCAAGTCACCTTAAATGTAAACTGAAATTACAGCAAATATGGAAGCAAAGCAATTATATTCAAATATGTTTAAATGTAGTGAAAGGGAAAATGAGTTATCACCTCCTGGATATTTTGAATGGGAGTGAGTGGCTCTGGACCCAACTCTGTTTTGAATTTAGAGATTAGTATTGAGACAAAGATGCAATGAATGAAGGGAAAAGATGATGTTAGTTGTTAGTTTCCAGCAGCCTATTGCACCACCTGAACGTACATTGGATTTCCAGTTAGGGTTTAAACTAGGAATGCACGATATATCGCTCATCATATCGGTATCGGCCAAAATGTCACTATCGTGCATGGCTAGTTTAAAGTGTTTAAACTGCTACCATCAGACTAGCTAGACGCTAAGCTAAGTGTAGAGACTTCAAATACATCTTAACTAGCAGAGTGTAAAGGACCATTAACTAAAACATTGTTTGCTTCTGTGGCCAGAATAATGACATCAACTGGTGTAAATGTTCATTTCAACAGGCTAAAAGGCCTAATGCAGTTCCCTCTATCACCACTGTCCCTGTAATCACTAAAGCCTTCCTGTCAAATTGATTCCATTCTAACAAAAAAAACGGTGATCTGACTGCCCCCCCTCGTTAACCGTGTGCACGCTCACACACACACGCACACACACACTCAGGGACTGTGGGGTTGGGTTTGTGTTACAATGTAATGTGATTATATGTCTCTTTATTTGGTTGTTGGAGCTTGTGTTGCAAGAAAATTGTGTAAACGAACGATAAAGCACTATCTTATCTTATCTTATAGTCATCACTAATGGGAGGATTTGTTCATTTGCCATTAAAGTGTTTGCATGTTTGAGGCTGACTCCTGCCTGTCATTGGCCCTTGTATTTATCACACAACAGAGGTGTGGTGTGACATTTACTCAGGTGTTTTGAATGAACACTTCTTGCAAGGTCACCTCACAGCTTATGCAATCACTGTGAAGCAGTAAAAAAAAAGTCAACTTGGACCATTGATCCAGCCTGCTCATTTTAAAGAAGAAAAAAAAGAAAACCCAGTATGAGGGTGAATCTCGTTAAAACTTTGCAAAGTTCAGCCCAATCCTGAAAGGTTGTGACCTTAATGAGGCGGACATTGATTATGTGTGCCCATGAGGTGGGTATCGAGTGAGGCTGGCTGTCTCTAAATCATGCCCTGAGTCAGTGTGTGTGCTGATTACACCACCGTCAAGGTTGAGTCTCCTACACCTCCTCCAATGTGCTATAAATATTCATATGCCAAAGCCCACACACTGTGCTGGACTAATAGCCTGCTTAAAGATGTCTCCCAGGTGCACCACAGAGAGAGCGGGAGGAAACAGAGGGAGGGGCACAGAAAGAGACATGCACGTCACATGTGTATGTGTGCGTGTAAATGTGAGTGTGATACACCTGGTAACATCACTACCTTTATGAAATTGGCTTCCCTTCTCTTGTGAAAATGGCAAACGATCGCATCAGTTATTCCATAAAATGAGATTGAATTACAGGAAAGAGGGCAAATAAAGGAGGGGGGGGATCAGAAATGACACCTGCCTTCCAGGGCTGGAAGCTTGCTCTCGGCACTTTTCTTTTTTCCTTGTTTGAATGTGGTGAAAGGTGTGCGGGGACTCAACTAAGCGTGAGCCAAGAGCGTGAGGAAGAGGTAATGTTACAGATTATGCCCTCTGCGCGGGTCCTGGGGTTAATGAAACTTCTGATGAGAAACGCAATTTGCCTCCGTCTATTATCTCCATCACCAATAGCCTCTCCTCCTCCTCTATGGGTTTTTTCCCCACAGGGTCTAGTGATTGGAGGAAAGGGAAAGGGGGGAGAAGGGGTGCACGTCTAAAAAGATGATGAGTTTTTAATCTCTTTAACATTTACATGTCCTACTCAGGATTGACACAGGCTCTGTCGATCTGGAATTGTCTCTGACCCCAACCAGCCTCTCTCAAGGACCCCAGACAGTATTTATTATATCAGAACCTGTTCTCAGGCTGACCCTGTGGGCCCGCTAGCTGTCTGAATCCTCTCTCCTCAGGGCTGGAGTGGATGTGGTGATGAATGAGATGCTGCTCGGATTTGCCTAAACTTAGCAGACTTTAAAAACATGATATTTTACTGGGTGATATTTAGTGCTTTGCTGCCCCAGAGTCTGGGCAACTACTGTTTGTACTCAATGTTGCAAGTTTTGTCATGGCAATGACATGTACAGTACCACTCAGTACAGTACATTCTTGTTGTTAGGAGTTGGAAGAAATGCTTGGTTTTGCCGAAAGGGGACTTGAATATTTGTTTTCTTGGTTTGCAGTAGACTCCATGTATAGCTAAACTACACATTTATGGGTAACTTATGCAGCATTGTCTTTGGAGTAGGGCCCGACCAATATGGATTTTTTGGGGCCAATGCCGATATCGATATTAAGGGAGATAAAAAATCCGATAACTGATATATTGGCCGATTAATTAGTACGGCAGGGCCATCTTATTTTGGTTTACTTTCACACATATATTCTTGTACTACTGTATCTTTGCACTAGATACTCGTTCTATACATTTCATTTATATTTATTACTTTTTATACTGTATATATGTAGCATATTCAGTTCACACTGTTTATACTGTTTACGCTAACTTATGGAGTCATTGTTTATTTCACAAACTAGTTATAAGTTTTGAATTTTGGCTGGATCAACTTCCACCTAAACAATGCAGCTTAACAGCCGTGGCTCATCTGTTATGTTAGCAAGGTAAAGTTAGGCTAACCAAGCTTAACATTAGCTAGCTAACAACTTAAGCCCGAGTCAGTAACGGCAGAATTAACATAACGGTACAATATTTGAAATAATCGCTAAATGCCAAGGTCATGTCGCTCTTTATTGATCTTAATTGTACTTTGCCATATAACGTTAACCTGACACATGTGAAGGCAAACTCAGCTGCTCTGCTCTTGAGAGATTCTCTTGACTGAGTAAGAATGGAGTCGGGGGATAAATAGCATGAGGACATCATTTCTAAGTGAAACCAAGACACGTTCTCTGCACTTTATTAGGAAAAATAAGTGTGATTATTCTGAGATAGGCTATAATCGGTCAATTAATCGATCAGGCCCTACTTTGGAGACATAGAAAGATCATCCTATATCAGCTATGATTCCATATTTGCCTGATGCAAAATTTGCGATTTAACTTTTTACACAACAAATGCCTCCTTAAGGCAGCACGTGTCACGGTTTCTACCCCACAGGTTGTCTTCCTGCCGTAGCCTTACAGAGATGTAATTACACTCCTCTGCTGCCAAATCAATGGTGCATCTGACTACTGTCAAACACGATGGATATTAGCTCTTCGTGCTCCGTTAGGACAGTAGGTGACAGAAGTCTCTCTCCCAGAGGTTAGACACTGCGGCAAATAAGTTGTCAACTGTCACTCACCTCCTCTGCACCAGTGTTTCTTCTGAGGCCGTCATACCAAACATCCCTGCACATGAAGCTCACTCATTCTGTCTACTGTGTTGAATCTGCTGTATTATGTATAGTAAGTCCCCAGGCTGAATGTTGTTGTTGGTGGCTATAAAGACGAGAAGAAGGCTATGAATAGATATTTTAATGAGTGGGATGAAGAAGGCATCCATCTGCAGTTCATTTGAATTGTATTCATTTAACTAGGCAGTTCAATTGAGAACAAATTCTTAAGTACAATATTACTACCTGTGGACTTCTCTTGGCTACTCCGACTTGTATGTTTAATTCACTTTAATCAAAATTTCAACAATTCCTGGACAAAAGGACAGCTGGAGGCTCCATTACCCCCCCAACCTCTCTTTGTGATCAGTGTTGTGCTAAGCCTTACACTGATGGATGTTATCAGACCTGGCATCATCACACTAACAAGCACCCTGCTTTGTCCTTGAAGATTGCTAGCAAACAGCAGTTACATTTGCTCCTTCAATTTGCCACTAAATGGAAAGTTTAAGCACAAAGATTTAGAAATAGCCTGTTAATACGGAAAGCCACAGGATTAATAGTGAATTGATTGTGGGATTCAGACTTATAAGCAACAACCATTTGGGATGTGAAGACTTGGGCTTATGTGAGGGTTATTTTTTAGTACGAGGCATGTGCAGGTGTGAGGTTCATTTAAAAAATAG
>CABFOS010100173.1:8919-20175 GCA_900660315.1 Diretmoides pauciradiatus | reverse complement strand
AAGAAGGCCTTCTCGAGATGTCGTGGGCCCAACTCGACGAAACATTGGGAAGGAAGGTGCCCGCTTGAGAACCCTAATGACGCCACTATACCGCAGTTACACAAAAGCCAGCCATAAAGACAGTAGACAACAAGGAGTTCTGTACGGAACCGGTGCCACTGAGCATGCATTAACTTCCACTTGGCAAGCGTAGACGTGACAATGCTGCAGTTGGCTAGGGTAGGTAACTAACGAATGATGCCATCTGACGAATGACGCTGTAGGTTTAAGACGGTGCGGCAAGCCTGATGTTTGCTGTGGTGTTTATTTGGTGATAGGGTGAGGAGCTCGGACATCCGGAGGGAGCTCGGAGTAGAGCCGCTGCTCCTTCGCGTCGAAAGGAGCCAGCTGAGGTGGTTAGGGCATCTGATCAGGATGCCTCCCGGACGCCTCCCTTTGGAGGTTTTCCGGGCACGTCCCACTGGGAGGAGACCCCGAGGCAGACCTAGGACCCGCTGGAGGGACTATATATCTCTGCTGGCCTGGGAACGCCTCGGGATCCCCCAGGAGGAGCTGGAACACGTCGCTGGGGAGAAGGACGTCTGGAATACCCTGCTTAGCCTATTGTCCCCGCAACCCGACTCCGGATAAGCGGTGGAAAATGGATGGATGGATGGATGTATCATTCATAGTATATCTGAATTAGGCTTCTACGAGTGTTTGCCCTGGATTACGACACAAGGGACAGTAACATCTAGTCTTGCGTATTAATGAATCAATTCATTATACCTTGAAATTTGTGAAAACACACATTACATCTATTCCTTGCTGGCTAGTAACCAGAAGCTCGGACATCGCATCAGTCACGTTATCCTAATGAAGATGAGAAAAACAAGAAAAAGCAGAATTTGAGACTTAATTGGATACACTTGGAAAACCACCACTTCCCTTTGAAATGCAAAACATGAGGCTGAGATAAGAATAAAGACTTCCGGAGATCTATTTGGCTCGCTGAGCCACTTATTTTCTCCAGACACTGGAAAAATGTGTCCCTTGTTATTTTGGTGACTTGATGGTTCACTTGCACTTTTTAGCTTTTTCTCTTTTTTGACATTTATATTTAGTTCAAAGTAGTAGTATAAAAAAAACAAAATGCATGATGAGAGAGAGTGAAACATATTTTCAAAGTACCATTATAAAGCGTTATACGCAGTTTCAATAATGAAAAATGTTATATGTAATATGAAAAATCACATACCTTAACCATATACACCATAGCAATGATACTTTATAGTGTGTGTGTGTGTGTGTGTGTGTGTGTGTGTGTGTACTGCATCATGTGATGTTATATGTCCTTTTAAATAGGTTTATAAAGTATTATGACTGGATTGTAAAGCTCTAAGATAAAGATAATAACTACAACAAGTTGTTTCATATAGAGAGCCAATACTGGGTGCTTGTTCGCGATTGTGGGTAGTAGAAGAGATGAAGCTGGTAGAGAGAGTAGTCTGGACGGGTTGCATTAAGAATGTGCTGCACTCTGCTTCACTCCTGTCCTGTGAAATGGGCCTTGGGATGAGGGCCCGAGATGACAGGCATGTGATTTCCAAAGTGTCATGTTGATGCCATGCTGTTCAACTCATCCTTGAGTGCACTGAGCACATTACACATGTGATATAAATGCAAATGAATCCCTGTTGGCCCCTGCCTTCATCGTAAGAATACAGTGGGGAGGAGAGAGGGGAAAGGGGGAGAGTGGGTGGCATGGAGTGAAGAGAGGTTGGTTGAGGAGAGTGTTGAGGCGAATCGAAGAAAAGAGGAAGAGAAATCAAGAAAGACATCCCAGGAATGTACAGTATGTGTGTGCTCAGGCGCTTGTGTGCACTGAGTGAGGACGAGGGCCTGAGCAGATCATTCCCTGTCCCTTTGTCCTCTCTCTCGGCTTGTGTTGTGCCAGGCAGCACTGGCTACCTGCCTTTCCGAGGATTAGCGATGGCTGACATGAGACAAGAAGCAGACAAGCGGCTATCTGGGTCTAATCCCTGACAAACTCCTCCCTGCTCAAGGACAATGACAAGGCTGTTTTGGCCGGTGCACCTGCAAGTCCCACAGCTAACGACACAGCGATAAAGCCACTCAAGTGTGTGGTGACTTTTTGGGCTAGTACTCCAAAGCAGCTTGTACAGTTCAGTGGTCACATGTTCTATGTGAGTGAGTGAGTTAATTCCCACAGTTATATATCATCAATCAGTGTTCAATGTATTCCAGGAGTTAGTGTTCCAAGTGTTGTACTGTACTGAACTTTTTTTGATGCACCCACTTTGCCTCAACCTGCCTTGTCTTCTTCTAACTTCAGTTAGTGATTTCTTACATTCCCCAGAATTACTTAAACCATAGTAAGAGCAAAAGTGAGTGAGTTTTTCCAGCCGAGAAACAGTGAGATTCTGTCAGTGGAGAAACTGGTACCGCTTCCTCTTCTATGATGGATTTCTCCCTGTATGTTTACTGAGCGCTGATGCAAAATGGTAAATCTAGAAAGAAGCAGTTTCTCTTTGATTCTGAGGATCTGATGCTAAAACCTTTGACCGCTGATGTTGGAGATAGCTGGAAATTTGCTGCTATCAAACTCTATTGTAGCTGCACTGGCAATATCTTGTCACATCGTCTATGAAAAATACACCACCAAATAACTATATAGGCCCAGAAATGCAACGTAGGGCAGCAATAATTTTTTCTTTTACAGTGTCTTAGGGTGGATTCTCCCTTTAAGCACTGGCCAGGAAGCAGTTTGTGGGTTCTATAATTAGGGATTTACTCTAAAGGAGCTACATAGGACACTGTGGCATTTGAGATACATTCTTGGCTTAATTATACATTAGCTGGCAGGGTCTCTCTCGCAACACAAAACCCTTCTAGTTCTACCTGCCAGACCCACTGTAGGAAACAGAAATTTCAAAGTACGCTTCCCAATCTGTGGCTCAGAGTGCAAACGTGCTCCATGCAACGACTGTCGAGCAGGACAGAGCTAGACATATCCCAAGGACAGTGTGGCACTTTAATAACAAGGAGTGCAGAGCTGGGACGTCTAATGCTCGGCCATTATGGTTACATCACCGCTGCATGAATTAAAATCACATTAACGCGGAGATCCAAGAGACGGAGAGCGGAGCCCGGCTAGGGATGAGCCAGGAGATGCCTGGGGGGCAAAGCAATGTGCTGATCTCAAACTAGTTTGGACGGCCACAGGTTTGAAATTTTAATGAGGGGCTGTGTGTACGCAAGAGGGAGACCAAGAGAGACAGATACAGAGAGAGAGAGAGAGAGAGAGAGAGAGAGAGAGAGAGAGAGAGAGAGACAGAGAGAGAGAGAAGTAACTTGGTAGGAAGTGCAAGAAAAAGGGTTATTCTTGAGAAAGAAAGTGTATGAATGGAGTATGTGTGTGTATGTCTGTGTGTTTTGAATAGCTAATTCGGGGAGCTTGTATATGAAGTTCAATAAACGTACATAAGAAAAGGTTTATGTGTGTGTGGATGTGTTTACAGCTTTCGAGACAAGACTTTAAACAACCTTGCTCTGCTTATGTCTCATCCCGCCCTTCTCTCTCACTTTATTTGTCAAACGTCCCCCCCCCTTTTTCTCCTAATTTATACGTTCAATTCCCCCTGCCTAAGCGGTCCCGGTTACTGCTCCACCCCCTCTGACGGCCTGGGGAGGGTGTAGATGAACACATGCCTCCTCCGACACATGTGAAGTCACCCACCGCTTCTTTACACCTGACGTCTAGGAGTTTCACCAAGAGGGCGTGGCGCAAGCAAAGGAACACGTTATCCCCCCTAGTTCCTCTCCCCGCTGAACAGGCGCCCTGACCCACCAGAAGGAGGCGCTGGTGCAGCGACCGTGGGTACGCCTGACCAAGCCGGAGGCAACACTGAGGATCGAATCTGTGACCTCAGGGTTGGTAGGCAGTGGAATAGACCACTACACTACCCGGGCGGCCCCCCTTCTCTCACACTTTGTTGTAGTGATATTTGACATCACTCCAGCATGTTTCACATATCCCAGACTTGACATCAGCACCTTGGCGATTTGAGCGAGGTTTATTTGGCCTTCGTTTCATACTTGGATAAACAACATGGATAATCAAATTTTACGACTGTGAATCAGGGGTCTGTGAGGACGCCTTCATGCATTTTCCAAAACATACACATTTGGCCCTCACACTACAACGTACAACTCCCTCTTGAGAGAAATTGATTAAATGCTGTGCTTCCAATACCTATCGCATACCTGGAATGAATCGAATAAGCCTTTCAGGTCCTTGAATGCAGCTTCAATTTCTGCATCTGTCAGACGGACTTGGGAGTTGACTGCTCCAACAGAGATCCCTCCATACCTGGAGTGGCAGAAGAAGCAGACAGGGGATCAAGTGGAAGTAAGTGGACTTGAGCAAAGCCAAGGACACACAAGTACAGACATTTACACTCTCTCCCTCTCTCTCTCTCTCTCACACACACACACACACACAATAATATATGAAAGAGGAGATTATAGTGGAAGGGAGTAGAAAGACATGTTGTCTGGGAGTATGACCCACACGTTAAATCACTCACTTTCTCTCTCACTCACTCACACACACGCACGCACACTATATATTATAATGGAAGTGAGTATGGCCCAGAAACATGATCAAACACACGGGGCTGTACAGAATGAAAAGAAATGTATCATCCTTACAATCAACAGCAGGAGATCGTGTCACTCACAGACAATACACTCCAAATGTTTTCATGCACTAAAATGGCAGGTTAAGGGACACAGTGGGAGTTGTCACAGCGTGATGTGGTGATGGAAATGGCAGCATTGTATGCAGGTCTTTTTATCCATGTTGCTGTCAGCCGACTATCTAGAATGCATATGGTCATTTTAAAAAGCCCCTGATTTAAGGTAAAAGGGTAAAAAGCTACTTTTCAGGGACCAAAACTCTAGCAGCAACACATATATATACTGATATTCTGAACAACCAGCAAAACAACCAGGAAGACGGTTCTGTTAATTTCCCTTTTTAATGCTGTTCAAGCAAGAAATGCATGACTAAACCATGGTTGCTGATACCTTTTTTTGCCAGAGTTCTCGTAAGTCTTGACTAAGAAGTCCGTCACGTTGCGTCCAGTTAGATCCAGCAGTGTATCTGTTGTGTTCTGGATCCTCTGTAATGGCAAAACAAATAAAAACGGTAAGAGGTAAGCAGCCTAAAAATAAAGGTAGATATTGGTTTAATAGTGTTATGATGTCTTGTCAGTGCATAACTTTAATTCAAGTATTTTTATTTTATTTTACGTGATTTGAAATGCCACAGACCTTGTTGAGAACTGAACCCTTTCAAAACCCTTTATATCATCCTAAAAGTCAAGCATTGTTATTTTGGAGATTTTGGAGTTTTTGGAGATGCAAGATCTTTATACGAAAATGGTGAGTTGCCTTTTCTTTTGCATGTGGAGAACCTAATGTGAATAATTAATGTGAACTTAATGGAGAAGTGAATGTACTGTAGCAGCAGAAGCATCATCAGAGCTGACCGACGGATGTACTCAAGGAGGTGCAACTGCTCACCCACCCGTAAAGACCCAGTCAATCCGAGCCAAATCAACCAAACTTCAAAAAGAAAAGAACATTTGGCAGCAGAGCACAAAAAGTGATATCTGGCTGCAGCATTGTGGAGTAGACTCTCTCAACCCTTATCATAAGAGTCAATTAAGCCTGGCTGTGGGAAGTCTGTCTGGAATCCTGTCCCCCGCCAAAGCAGTGAAAGCTGTGCCTAATGTCAAAGGACCCTAATTAGACACTCTTCTCTGGATAAGTGGGTACACTCAAACATGCAATTAAGAGAGGATTGCGACACACTGCCATGAATCCACTCCGCTATGTGTGGACTGACACCCCCCACCACACACACACACACACCAACTTGCTTTAGCCCTGCTCCCTTATGCTGATTATGAGTGATCCTCGATAAAGTGTAACGGAACCCCCCCCCCAACACAATTTCCGAACACATCCCCTTGTTAGTCTGGTTCAAGCCCCGTGTACAAACAACCTCCTGCCTGTTCTTAACCGAATGTGCCAGCAACTTGACATGTTGCTTACAACCATGTGTTGATTACCTTTATTTAGCTGTTGTTTTTTTGTTTTTTTGCAGTGGCCAGAGGTCTTCAGTGTTGGTTTGGGGTGTTATACTGCTCCACATGTTGTCCTGTATCTAAATGAGGGACCAGGTATAGAAGTAGCAGCTGAATAAAGAGCAGATTGAAGACAAGTTGAGGTAGAACTCGAAATAGAGGAAAAAAAGAAGGAGGAGGAAGACGGGAGATTAAACAAGAAGTAAAAAGACATGTACTGTAGGAGGAGAGGGCATGGGGTGTAGATAGAAAACAAGTAGAAATCAATGGAGAGAGCAGAAGAGACAGGAGAAGAGGAGAAGCACAAGGAGAAGAACAAACAGAAGGAGGTGGCAGAGGAGGAGGAAGAGGGCCCATCTGGCTTATGAGTCAGAGATAAGGAGGACAAACACAGCAAACGTGGCTTACGTCTGAACAAACATGCTTCTCTTCTGAAAGCCACAGGAACTCAGGAACAAACAAAACAAAAAAAGAGCTTTTACGTGCCTCTGTGTTTACAATACCAAAGCACACAGTCGGGGCGGGTCTAATTACTTTGGCCTCGGCCCATATTTCCCCCATCAAAAAGACTGATATGGGGACATTTCGTCCTACAAAAAAAAATCATTGCACCGGTCCCGGGATTCTGCCTGTGTCTCTTACTCGTTACCTGGGAAGCATTTCGGTGTGCTTGGCATTCTGTACATGACATCAGTTCTCCACCACACAGTGATACTGTAGCTTGATTGCAGAGGAAGCAGGGGTGAGGTAAATGTAAACAACGCCGTAATCAAATCTGGGGAATGAGCTGGCATACTCAAGCGTTGGAGAGATGATAAGAGACTGTGCTGTGTTCATATTAATCTTGCCGGTGTTTGTATCGTGCTGCACCTCGAAGGTAGAATTTAAATTTTTTATCTTGCGCAGCGCATAGAAAAGTAATCTTGGGAATGCAGAATCTTCTGATAATTAAACGTGATATTATGCTGTATGATCCTTTGTCCTCAGAGTTTGTCAGTCCTTGAAGTTTTGCAAGTGATGATCAGGTTAATTGTGTCTGTGCACAACAACATGTTTGTGTTTGTGCATGTGTCAAGTTCTTCTGGAATTATTCAACTCATAACGAGATGCATTGGCACTGGAAGTGACAGGTGTGTGTGTGTGTGTGTCTCTATGTCTGTGCCAGGAGCTTCACTTCATCTCTTCCATACAGCACATTTAATTTTGTTATGATTATGTCCAATGTGATCACATCACAAGAAGTGTTTAACAGCTGTACACTGAAACAGACTATTGAATGAAAGCTATAGAGTTCCTTGCAAAACGATGACGCACCAACCAACATGCACAGCTACTATCCAAACCAAAAGCTGCTCTGACTACAGTATGTGTTTCCAGGGTCATGAGAGTTTGTGCTGTACACATCAACAACAGTTGAAAGATTTTCATTCAGGCCCCTTCTGTTGTGTTTAGCTCAAAAAAAAGGAAAAGAAAACACTCTGCCTCATCCACAATCCCCCTCACCTCACAATCCAGCGACCTTTTTCCTTTGTTTTTGCGCAGCTCTTACCTTCCAGTAGGAGTATGGCTCTGGACAGGTCATTTTACACTAAAATGAATCTACGGATGTTGGGAGTAAAAGTGACAAATCAACAGGGCCTGGCAGAGCAAAGACGTGTCAGCCTGTTTAGTTCCCCGACTTGAGCACAGACTGGTCAGCTTACAGTACAGCTGAACTGTGGTTAGCTTATATTTGTTCTTTGCCAACAACTCTGTCGTCAGAGAGAAAAATACTTCACAGAATCGTTTTCCTTTCATGAGATGGAACAATGATAACATAAGATAGCAATAATATATCAATCCTTCAAATGATTGCATTAGAACCATCAATCTGATTTACTTGGCCATCTAAAGCTGCATAAAACCAGATTTGGGTTATACTGTATAGTCCTGTAAATTCATTCCATTACCAGTCAGGGGTCTATTAAAGCCATCAACAGGACATCCATAAACACTACACTGGCTTTGGTACAAAGTGTCATACAACTGTACCACTATCAGGAAATGCAAAAACTGGAAGTGTAGACCTCTAAGGCCGGATTTCAGTTTGTTCAAATCTTTACTACACAATATCTGTACAGTAAGGGATTGATATTGGTATTTAAGCAGCTTTTACAAAGCAATTCTCCACACAAATGGCACAACGAAGAACCAACGCCCAACGTTGTCTGATAGATGAGGCCAAGGAGTCATTTGCAACCAAGCTGTAGTTAGACCAGTCTCCTAATGATAAAGACATCAATCGTAATACGGCAAACGTGGCAGCTTTATCAATTCCTTTGCACGCATGCCGGCCTATTCATCTATGAAGGTTAAATATCACCAGCTAATGAGAGTCAATACCTGAGAATTGATAATGGGCTTACTGTTGCATGCCATTTCCATGGAAACAATGATTTCACACCACCTCCTGTGGTGTTGTAGCCGTGTTCTTTCCCTCTTTCTTCTTTTCTGTAGTTTCTCAAGGGCATATTGGGAGGATAGCCGGGATAAAAGATAAAAAAGAAACTAGTATGAGGCTGGTACACTATGTCATGATTTATTCAACGGGGGAGGCTTTCCGGTCAAAGGGAATATATTCTCACAGTGAGCTTGGCTGTGGTTGGTGGTCTGTGCCGAGGAGTTACATTAATTTATGGTCCCCTACGTTGCACCAAGGTCTACAGGTAAGCAATGCAGCAATGATGATAAATGTGTGTGTGCATATGTGTCACAACCATTGCATTTATATTACGTGTGAAAATATCTACTATATCCTATCTAATCACAAAAACATTTGTATCATTGCGCAAAACTCTCTTGCACCTCGCTGAGCCTAATCTGAAGATTACTGTACACTGTATACTTCACTCCACTGTATGATCTTACCCACTGCACTAGACTACACTACACATTATACACTGGTTTTCAACCTGTGGGTTATGACCCACTGATGGGTTCCAGCAGACAGCAGGGAGGTGTTTTGGGGGGGAAAGCAATTGTTTAAGGTTACACAGTATGCAATGTTACATCTTTAGAATGTGCAGACACTTTCTGTTTCTGTTTAAACATCTTATTTTGTGTTTTGTGCTCTGCCTGTTTTCTGTGTTCAAAATGAGTTGATCTTGTTTTGTGTTTAATCGTTGACCTAGGACAGGCAGACTAATCTCTCTAAAGTCCTGAGCATCCCGAGACATGTTTTGTGATTAAAGGTGCTGTGTCCGCCGGTAAATTTATGGCAAAATTGTAAAAATCTTCGTATATCTGGAATGTATTCGACAGTAATCAGTAACATAAGATATTTGACACATCAATGACGTAATTCTGTGTGAGGAGCAGGGGCCAAAAATGGGACAACCAATCCAATGTGAGCCCTTCACCTTTGATTGGACGACCCATCTGTTTAAAATGGTTGTTGTCTCTGCAGTGCATGTGGGGGTGTGGTTTCAGGGGCCATCTCTGATTGGGGAGGGGGCGTTGCTTAGACTGTTGGTGGATTCAAATTTTTTTCTAAGTGCTGCTGAAGAGGCAGCGGCAGACACAGCACCTTAACTCAATCAGTTGGTGTGTCCTGTGTGGCCAAACCAAAGCTATTGAATAGCAATGCAACATGCCTTTTATAATTTTGATAGGCAAGCTATTGAGTTTTGAGTAGTCCATCTATGTCACTAGTTGATGCAATACTTTCAATACAATACTTAAAAGGTCTGTGGGATTTGATCTGTTCAGCTTTCATGTGTAGATTCTGTCTCAACAAGTTATTTTTATAGTGAGTTCAGTTCAGAATTCAGTTTTATAATTATATATGACCTCTTAGCCTTTTGAGATTGAGAGCTAACTTTAGTTAGCTAGCTAACTTTCACTTCCAGCTCTTGTGGGTTGTTGTGTACTGCCCAAACAACTACAACTTTGAATTCAACATGCTGCATCCAGGTCATACTAAGTTGTCTGCCTGACCACTGTATATCCAATAAAAAAAAAAGCTTGCTAACGAGTTTGTCAGCTTGGATATTGTTTTGCTTATGCGTCAATGCACCAACCTCTTACTTTCAACCTGAGGTAATAATGGCTCTCATCTGCCACTCTCTTGCCTAAACTTAGTCTCAACTGTTACAGCTATCTGTTCAATTATGGATTAAAAATGCTTATTTAAGAGAAAGGCTTAGATTATAAATCTAAGGGCCAGTTTTGCAGACATGGATTAAGCATAGTCCTGGACTAAATTGTACTTTCAATGGACAATCTGCAGTCAACATTCCATTTAGTCCAGGTCTATGTCTGTGAAAGCAGCCCTAAATGTTTTTAGATGCAATTGGAATAACACTGGTCTTGAATTTGCCATGGGTGTTATTTGATGGGATCTACTGATGACTTAGTTAAGCAAAAGGTAATCTCTCGAGACAGACTTTCACTTAACAGTGAAAATCTGTCGGTGCACCACCGCCAGAAGCATTATACTGGAGCTTCTGGGGGCAGTCTCATGAGTTTGAAGAAGGCTGCGCTTTACCCAATCAAAATTGAGTGGGCGTGACCGAGAGTCAACCGGTGTACGGAGCTAAACTGCAAAAATGGTGACCGCGATACCGAAAACACCATCTAAACTTGTAGTTTGTAGGGTTTGCGGAGAAAGCATTACAGGGGGAAAATATAATCTGTTCCGATATTCCGAATTATACATTAGCATTGGAAAATATAACCGGACCCGGAAGTTGCGTAAGTCCACCACTTCCTCCTTTCCCCCTCAAGTTCCATTATGATGGTTTGAGAAGGGTAGGCCCCCGGCTGCCCAGGTAGTGCAGCGGTAAAAGACGCTGCCTACCAACCCCGAGGTCGTAGGTTCGATCTTTGGGGTTGCTACCGGCTTGGCTGGGTGTCCCTACAGGCGCAATTGGCAGCGTCTGCGGTAGGGCTGTCAATCTTCCCCCCAAATCAGATTCGAATTTCTAATGTTTCTTATGTTTAAAATTCGAATTTTTAATGTGTTTTTTTTTAGCTCATTATGTACACCTATACCAGCTTATTTGGCGACAATTACATCCCGCGTCCACTAGGAGGCATTCCAACCAAATCTGTTGTGTAACAT
>CABFOS010100164.1:0-10466 GCA_900660315.1 Diretmoides pauciradiatus | reverse complement strand
CTACATCTCTTGGCGTTCCCAGGCCAGCCAAGAGATGTAGTCCCTCCAGCGTGTCCTGGGTAAACCGGGAGGAGACCTCGGGGTCGACCCAGGACACGCTGGAGGGATTACATCTCTCGGCTGGCCTGGGAACGCCTCGGGATTCCCCCGAAGAGCTGGTGGAAGTGGCGGGGGAGAGGGCTTCCTGGGCTTCCCTGCTGAAGATGCTGCCCCCGCGACCCGGACCCGGATAAAGCGGAAGACGTCGAACGAACGAACGAACGAACAAACAAAACAATTGATAACAAGTTTCCGAATTTTGATATCAAGTTTTTGAATTTGCTATGCTTGCGCGAACTCAGCACGTGCACTAAATGCGCCAGTCCGGCGTCTTCCACAGCTGAGTTCAAGCAGGAAGAGATTCCCTGTCTGCTTGAGCGAACTCAGTCGGTGCATTACAACATGACTGCTCCGCAAACTGTGTGTGTGTGTGTGTGTGGGTATGGCAAGCCGTTTTAACATTCAAAAACTTGATATCAAAATTCCCAATTTTTATATCAAAATTCGGAAACTTGATATCAAAATTGGATTGGAAAATTGAATATTGGTCTGATATAAATGGTAAGCCCTTTTAACATTTAATCAAGTTTTGTTGATATCAAAATTCCCAATTTTGATATCAAAATTCGGAAACTTGATATCAAAATTGGGAAACTTTTTATCAAAATTTTGATATCAAAATTCAAAAACTTGATATCAAAATTCAAAAAACCTTGATATCAATTGTTTTGATTAAATGTTAAAACGGCTTTCCATACAATTTACGACTCATTACAGAATAAACTACATTTCCCATGATACATTGCGCTTGTTCAGGTTCCTGTGTTAGTCACGTGACAGTCAACCATGGCTTCCTTCTCGTAGTGCAGGGGCCGAGTCGTTGACATCAAAACAAAACTGTATTAATTCAGTTATTTGTCCACTGAATCCACCAGATTTGGATTTACAATGCAGAAGATCAAGTCTCTTATGGCCCGGCAGGTGAGTGAAGCGGGTCTCCAGGGTGTTACCTGTCTGACGGTCGGCTCTGACAGCTGGAGCTAGCACAGCAGCTAGCTAAGCTAACCGGCTAGTTTGACAGCTCATGTCCTGACAGACCAGAGGACACAAACAACAGGCATATTGATAACAATAGTTTTTAACCACTGCAGCTACAATCCAGCTAGGGCTCACATAGTGTACAAGAAGAAAAGTGATCTGTGTGGCACGATATATTTACACCCCTCCCGCATTTGAAACCTGTGCATCAGTCCACAGCCACAACAACAGGACACAACAATGGAAATGGGGTCGGTTAGGGAAGTTCTCAGCTTGCAAGACAGTAATGCTAGACAACTGGGCTAGCCTGCGAATAACAGGCTATCTCTTTCAGAAATCTGCCCGTTTCCATTTTTCTCTCTCTCTCTCTGTGTGTGTGTGTGTGTGTGTGTGTGTGTGTGTGTGTGTGTGTGTGTGTGTGTGTGTGTGTTGGAGGAGGGTAATGTTACATACAGTTGCAAGCTGTGTGACCCTGGAAGCGAGTCCCACCTGAAAAACCTGACTACTTTCACTGAGAGGACAAGTGACTCACTGGGCTTTGTCACTCGTGGGTGAAATCGTATGCATTAAATAAAGTGGGTTTTTATGTTGACAGGGCCTAAAGAGCCCCCAGGAGAGCATGGCGGACCTCAGTCCTGTGGAGAACCTGAGGATCCCAAGCAAGGTAAGATTCCCGAGAAGGCTACCCACTAGATCTGCATCTGGATGCAGATTCAAAAGCAATTCTATCAAAACTGCTTGTGTGATGGTAAGGTTGGATATGTCAAGATGCCTATGGAATTGACTGTTAATGGGTTATTATGTATTAGTGGCATGCCCACCATTCATCATAGTATGTTTTATACTGCTCTCTGTAAATTTCAACTGTAACAATTGTTCCTAGAAAGGAGTGGGGAAAAGTGAAGTGACCCATTTTTATCACTAATCGACACTCTTCACTTCAATGACGTGAAATATGTTCAGCTACACCTCCATGGTATTGCAGTATTTTGGAATTAGGGTGGCATGTTTAGTCTCAAGCCAAATGCTGGCTGTAACCAATAGTACAAATTCAACTTAGTTAAGAGCACTGAGTGAGAAGCAGCAAAATAGTTTATATGATGTATACCGGCGGTTTTCAAACTGGGTGGGAGTGGGAGTAAGTGGGTCGCGCAAGTGTGGAAATTAGTGAATCCAAACTAAAACGACATCTCATGACTAAACATGCGGCATATTCAAACAAGGGATGACCCTTTCCCTCCGCATAAAAGTTTATGAAGGGGACAGCTACCGTCCCAGAGAAAGCACTGCAGGCATCATTTTTGGCTTCATAGGGAATCGCAAAGTCTAACAAGCGGTGAGGAGCTTCTGCTGTGAGCCTACAATATCGTCGGAGGCTGCGGGGAAGATAGCAAAAGTTCCTCTTTCTGACAATACAGTTAGCTGGCGCATTGAAGAAACGTCAGTGGATGTACGTGAACAACTCGGCGAAAAAATCTGGAATATAGTGGTGTGGTGAGCAGACACTTGCTCAGTTGCTCAGTTCTGTCTCCCACTCACCAAGGCTATTGAAAATAGGCCTATGTACAAATATATATATATATTTTTACATATCCAATAACAATATGATGTGTTTAATATGTTTGTGCATTTTAATAGTAATTCATCAATAAATTAATGAATTTATTAATAAAGAACAAATGTGTTTCCAATATTTCACTCAATATTCCACTCAAGTGCCAGGTGGGTCCTGGTACGAAAAAGTTTGGGAGTCCCTGATGTATACAATCACTTACTTGGATGTTTGCACACTGCTAGCTGCTACCTTGGCTTTGACTTTGCCTTAAACAATTTACCTTCTATTGAATAGAATTGGGAAAGTGACCAACCCCATTATCCTCAGTGCAGGTCCCCGCCAGATCAATTCAACTAGATGTTTAATTTCTTTGCTTCTAAAGACTTGAACTTTGTTGGCTGCACGTTGTTTTTCTAATGTGTTGTGGTTTATACTTGAAGCATGGTGTAAACATGGTGGTTAACATTGTTTGCACTACCACTTTAGTTTGGTGTGATCGATGACATGCAAGTGGAGGTTTCTCCTTGATAACTATGTGGTGCCAGCGAATACTTTCTAATTTTTGTGTGTGAAATAGATTTTTGTGGCATGAAATGCATTTTCATAACACAAAATAGAAAAAGGCCTTGTTTGATTTTGTCCATTAAGGGCAGAAACAACATTTTTGTTACTTTTGATTTTGCAGAGGAAATAATCTTATATTTAAATGAAATTATTTAATCATGGAAATTTATTCATTTGTATTTAAATTACAGGTGCCCCACACTTTTCTCTGGTGTGGCATACTTTGGAATTTGGTGTAATAGGTTTGATGCCACTGTTGGTCCTCACATGTAGATCAAAATGGTGTCTGTATTAATATTTATTGCTGAGGTGATGAACATTCATATCCAAAATCAAGCTGCTATTTTTCTTTCTTTCTTCCTCTAATAAGTGGTGGTTGTGTGACGTTTGCCCAAACAATGATACTGTATAATAGTTTACTCATTTCACCTTATGTGACCATGGTCTCATTGAAGAAAACCACCCGTTGACGCAGACTAGAAAAGATAAGAGCAGTCTTTTCTATTCTCCAGGTGTAATAGGAGCCTGTGTGAAAGCCAGTGGGAGTGTTTCCAGAAAGATGTCTCTTTTCATAGGACAAGGATCTGTCCTGCTTTCTGATAGGTATCTGTTGATGTGGCCTAACTGGATGTGCAGAAATCACACACCTTAGTTTGAAGCCTGTAAACCTCACCTCTGTGCTTGCTGGAATCATGGCCCCAAGATCTACTGTCAGCTAATCATTACTACTATTTTGGCATTTATATTATGAGGCAGCATTTAGTATAAGACAGAAGATGCCATAGATTGACAGGTGGAGTCAAACACACAATCTCAAAAGTACATTGTACGCGCCTCAGAGGACCCATGAATCCAGTCTTCTGTTAGTGTGGACTGCAAACATCTGCTGTTGTGTGTTTAACCAAAACAGGGACCTTATTTGATAATATAGGGAGCCAAAGTTAACCAAGACCGCCCAGTGGTTAACTAGTGGTAGGTGGCTAGTGCGATTTTTACATACTATAGACAAGAGGAGGGGTGCGTCTTATATTAACTAAACAAAGCAATAGATTTTGTAGAAAATCACCTGGCAGCACTCCCCGTTATATAAGCAATCATTTCTATAATTTTTGTTGAAAACAATTTACCTACACAATTGTGTGCTTATGAGGGCTACAATAGGCAGACGTGACCTTCAGCTCCCTATTACACATGGACTTCATTTACTTTGTTGCTGGGTTGTGCAGTATTAAGGAAGATAAAATGGTACTCCCACAAGCCTATCTTCATGAATACTCCTCTCAATGCGCCATGACCACTCCCTTTTTAGGGAGCACTGCCTGAGGTGAAAGGTTCCAACCAAGGTGCATGTGTGTGCATTATGATATATACTTATGATATGTACATCTGTAAGGGTGTAGAATGTAATGCTTGGAGCATTTGTGTGTTTCCAACCGTTTTAGCTGGTTCAAACGTTCATCCCCCAGGAGTTAAAGAGCAACATCTTGCTCACACTAAGGAGGAGATGCTGCCGTGGGGATGATTGATAAATTATGCTATCCAGTAAACATTTGGATATGTCTTGAAGGGTTTTGACAGTGTTAAAATAATGAGCAGGAAGATATATCAGTCAGCCTGTTGTGAGTAGTGTGTGTGTGGGAGAGTACAGTGTGTGTCTTTGAACGACATAATCCACCCTATAAAGCATTTAAACACTGTTATAAAATAGCTATTGTTGATGTACCCTGTATTTCTGGGCCCATTTTTTTGTCCGATGATCAAACGGTAGCCAAACGTACACAACGTGTCATGTCGAGATATTTCCAGTGCAGCTACAAAAGCAGTTCGCAAATGCGTATTAGTCTGGAACTTCTCAGTTCAAAATCCCTCTGGACGCAATTGGATAGATCTACAACCAATCAGATCAACAACACGTGTGCTCTGATTGATGTGTCAAAATGAACAGGAAGGTACCGTACTCAGAATACTGTATATATTCTTATTTATTAAGGCTACATGGGGCAGCGTGGACAGAGCATACGCGATACGGCTGGTTGTCTTCCTCAGTGTTGATGTGATTTATGTGTAAAATGAAACTTTTACCAAATCCTATCGGAAGTACGGCAAACACATCTTTCTTATTAACAAAAGCTTTAAGTGCAGTTGTTTGCTCTTTTAGAGAAAATATACCGTCCAGTTCGTTTAATACTGTCGTGATAACGGATTCAACAGACCGTTCCACATCAACGGCTGCTGCTCTGTCATCATATCAAACCCGCCCCATATTACTGTAGATAAACGGCTGTGATTGGCCTGGCCATTTTCAGGACGGGTGGAAATCTGTTTGAACGGAGGAGGACCAGACCAATCTGCCAGAGCAAATAAACAGGAGCATTCAGATTGGTCTGGTCCCCAGGCTACCCTTATGCCCTGTAACCGTTTACGTTGAAAGGCCATTAAGGCCAATATGTTTGAACCTCACAAAGTTGTAGAAAATCTATTCTAATTTACAAAGATATATATTTTCAGTTTAAATTAGGCCCCAGGATCAGAACATCAGAAAACATCAGTGTACCTTTGAAATCTTTGATACCCTCTTTACCCTCCCAATCCCATATGTTCAGAACTCTGTGTTCTTTGAGAGTCAACTTTAAGGTCTTTCTTTGTAGGTTAGGGTAGTGGTGCAATATCTCCTGTATGGTAAGCAGCAGGATTCCTGGAGGCTTCAGTTCCCTTGAGCCATGGATACTGGCAGCCCATGCAGTTACCCTCCTCCACCAATAGAGGGCACCATCACATCACCCATCACACACATGCCTCTTATCTGTGTTATGTGTGGGTGAAGGGTGACTGCATCGTCTGCTTCATATTGCAGTATATCTCATACTAATTTGGGCATAATGTGATTGGCCAAGTACCTAAAGTCTAAAATATGTATTTGTTTAAGATATGGGGTTAAAGCTATGAGGAGGGTAGTTCATATATAGTAGATAACCTACTATTAGTTTATACGCTATCTTGAAGTGGAACACGGCATATGGGTTGAAGTACAACAGTCGGTATTTTTGAAGAGACGGTCTCAAAAAGCTAGAGTCTAATCTGTAATGCCAATGAACAACCTGGGGTTCCTCTATGAATAATGAATAAGAGCCTGACAATAAACGTATTCAAGGTTTATCTGAACTTTCATATTAAAAAAAAATCTTTATCAGTTCTAAGCCAGAAAATGTACCTTTGCCCCCAGAAAGTCGTCCTTTTCCAGTTCAGCCTCTATAAATCTGTACATCGATTGTCTCGTGACTCACGGGGAGACGGCCGTTAACAGCTGTTCCCTCTGCAAGGATGATAACATATTTCAAAGCTGAAATTCTGTCGCATTGCCCTTTAACACTGAAGCCTATAACAGTGTGGAAGCCTGGACATGATATTGTTGTTGCTTAGATTGTGTCCTAATATCCCAGAAGACAAGTGTGTTTAACCTTTAGTTTAGGTGCTGATGAGAATATTCACCTAGTTAGACTACCATAAATATTCATGCATCCCCCATTACAATGAGGAGGCTTTGATTGTGATTCAGCTAATGAATGATTCCATAGTGGAAATAACTGGCCCTCATCTCCATCTCCCCGCGGTCTTTCTCTTCCTCTTGTCTCTCTGTGTTTTCTGGTCACCTCCTATTGTTTTATCAGGGCTTAGTGCTGTCAAGCACTTTGTTTTTCCCGTGCTTGATTTTCCGCATTAAATCAGCACTCAAGGCGAATATCCACTTTGATTATTTGATAGGGCTCGTTAAATGTCCCACACTTTGGATGCAAATAGATTTCTAATTTCCGTTGCGGGATGATAATATCATTTATTCGGGGAGGGGACGGGGACGGGGGGGTTGTGGCGGTTTCTGTGTGTGTGGGGTGGTGTGTTTGTCCCTAAAGTGAATTTTGATCAAAGCCTTGCAACGGTTCGCACGTGGGTTTTCTCAGGGGCGTTGATTTTGCTTGTGCCTGTGCAGCGGCAGGGAGGGATCGGTATTATTTCATCTCAGGTAGAGCATCAGTGACTCATTCACTTAGAGGAGCATGTTATCTAGAGGTGTTGAGAGTTCTTAAAGAGGTGTTTGTACATCACGGCGGTTGCGTGGGTGGCTGGAGGAAAGAAGAGCGACAGATACAGACATGGGAAGTGAATTGCTCTAACTGCAATGGATCGGCTTCGTGGGGAAGACACATTGTTTTTTTTTTTGCTCTTCCCTCAGCCTTTGTCTTGCTGCTCTAACTTTCTTTGCCAGTGAATCATCCGGCTCCCCCCCCACCCCTCTATCTCCTTCTGTCTCTCTTTCTCAAGCTCATTTTCCACCCACCCTCTCACAGGGGAGAGTGATCTTCTACCTCTACTCCGCCTTTTCATGCTCACACACTCACCCACACATTCCCCGGGGGCTCCCGCTCACTCCTTTACCAGCTTCAAACGTGGCAACATGTACGCCTGCACGGACACACACACACAGTGTCTGACCGGTAAACTTAAAAAGCGAAATACTGCCAAGAATTTTTTTTCTTCAGCCAAAATGATGAATATACATTTTTTTTGTTTAAATATGACGTTTTCAATGGTATTCCATGTTTAGAACCAGGCACCTTGTGTTAATTTAAAACTTGCTCAATCTGTTACACACTGGATCTCGTAGTTCATCATGAAGTGCAACAGAACTCGATGTGTATCGTCTCAACAAATTTATCATAAGATTTATAGATTTACAGATTTTACCAGCATTTGGGGCTTGGCAGATGTAAATGTTGGACCCCCCACACACACACAGTCCGTTACATTGGATGGCAATGGATGGCTTTGGTGACTGTGATTTGTGGCTAGGCAGGTGTGTAACAAGGTTTTCATGATCAGCGTCCGCCATCTTCTGACGTCAGTATGAATTGATATTTGAGATCCGCATGAGAGATCAAGCCTCTGTAGCCGCTTAGCAATTTTCTAATGGAATATGGAAGCATGACGGAAGTATGGATCACCTTTATCTCATAATTCCACATTGGTCCTAGCTCACCTTCTTCTGAAACTTTTGATCTATTTTTAGTGTTATTTGGGGTTTTAATGTGCTGATTTCTTGATGTATCAATCCCAGACATGAGCGATAACCTGCCCTCAGCTATATTCAGCACAAACACTGAATGATCTCCAGAGTTTCGGAGTTTCCCACCCTCTTCCATTGTTTATCAATCTTCCCTGTTGTATAGTGCTAAGTCAGTGTTTCCACTGTGTTATTGACATGTACCTATATTTCTGCTCATTAAGACAGTCAAGGAGGATATTTCCAGGGAAGTGGGTTTAAAACGCTTCCCCTCAAAGACTCTGCAGCAATAAGCCTCAACGGATGCACAGTGCGCTAATCAATACGACTGATGTTTCCCAGAGATGCTGTGGAGAGGTCTCTTCTCTCGTCTTTCATTCTGAGGCTGCCTGCCTCCACACATGACAGCTGGCCCAACGAAATAAGCTGCAATTTTCTGCTAAACCCCTTGATAAATGTTTCCTCTCCTTGTTCCTCTCTTTCCCCCCGCTCCTCATTCTTATTCTCTCCTCTCTCCTCACTTTGTCCTTCACCCTCGCCCCTTCAACTCTTCAAACTCTTGCCCCTGTCCTCTGATCTTTTCTCCCTTGGATCTTAATTCCCCCCCTGTATCTCTCCTCTTCACTATCATCCTTTCTTTCTTTTTCTTTTGATGTATTTTCTTGATGTTTAAAATAGAGTTTTTGTTTGTTGTTTTCATTATTAGACTAATGATATAACAAATGTGTTTTTGGACCTTCTCTGTATGCATGTCAATGAGTCTCTAAAGTGCTTCTTTAGAAGCTTTTTTTTTTTTAGGGAATTACAATATTTTATTGAAGAAAATGCAGCAGTACGTTGTACACAAATAGAAAAGGCATTCACAAGGCAATTTTACAATGTTTCACCCCAACCCAGGGGAGGGGGGGGATAATAAATTTAAAAAATAAGGAAATCAGTTTTTAATAGCACCAAGGTTGTTGCAGTACTGTTGAGAGCCCCAAACTTAGAGCACTGGGCCAGTAGCCAGGGCACGCATGCCCGGGAAGATGCACATAACCCCCTTACCCATGCACACATATCTCCTTAATTAAGGGCTGGGTGGTGAACAGGCAGAAACACACTCATACATCGCAGACAGGCACAAAGCATATCTTTACTGTGAAATTTAATTGGCAAAATAGCTGATTAATGGTTGCCAATGGGAAAATAATCTTATCAGTGGAACCTCTTATGGAAAATTAAATTTTTTCCAATTTTAAAAAGGACATGATGACATCGCCTATCCAAGAATTAGGTGACGAGGGTAGAGAGGATTTCCACAACAGGAGAATTCTGCGTGCAATTAGGGAGGTAAAGGCAATAACATTAGATTGAATATTAGTTGTGATGTTATCTTCTATTGATCTTCCAAAGATGGCTACGTGAGGAGATGGTGAAATTTGAGTCTGTGTAATTTCAGAGACTACATTGAAGAATGACTCCTAAAACCTAAATAATTTGGGGCAAAGTGAGCATCTATTGCATTTATCGCATTTATCCTCTAATATTATGCGTACATTTTGAGAGAGAGCTTGGCTTTGCTATAGTGAACTCTTTTGAGCACCATCAACTGGTTGAGGCTAAGCCGAGCACAAGAGGAGGATGAGTTAACAGCCTCTTAAGTGGCATGCAATTGGTCAACTCTGGCAAATGACCCATCCACGTACAAGTCCTCCAAGCAACGCACGGCCTTTCTAGCTAAGGACATAAACTTGGATCCGTTCTAGCTGGTAAGAAAAGATGGTTGTTGCAAATAGGAGTTCATCGAGGAAGGGTCGACCACTTGGACCACTTGAAGTGTTGTCTTATTTGTGCCCATATCTTCAAGGTGGCAATAACGATAGGGTTAATTGTATGTTGTGAAGGAGAGAGGGGCAAGGTACCGCATGCCAGAGCCTGGGGTGAAGAGGATATACATGAGTTAGTCTCAAGTTGGCACCAGCTGCTCTGTGGGGAAGTAAACCAAAACAGAAGCTTGTGCATGTTTGCAGCCCAATAATAGTACAGGAAGTTCGGTAAGCCAAGTCTGCCTGGCAATCAACTTTTTGTGGTAGAGAGACCATCGCCTTACCGATTCTGGGGTTCTTACCCACCCATATGAATGAAGAGATGATAGAATCAATAGATTTGAAAAAGGATCTGGGTAAGAAGATGGGGATACATTTGAAAATGTATAAATACCTGGGCAATATC
>CABFOS010100145.1:10554-25933 GCA_900660315.1 Diretmoides pauciradiatus | reverse complement strand
TCCAAAGAGATTTAAAATGAAATATTCTAAAAACACTTAAGAAATATCTCATTGTAGTCTGCGATCACTGTTTTACTCAAACACTTTGGAAATGCATATATAAAAAGTGGAATGTGCAAAATAATATATTACGAGTGTAGAGTGAGCTTTTGTTGCCTGCTTATCTTGAGTGGGTGTCTCCCTGTGCAGTGTGTGGGGGGGGTCAGATTCACTCCAGAGTTTCACTGTCCTCTGTGAACAGATCGGCGAGGTCAGCCACGGTCAGGACGGAAGCCTCCGAGTGCTTCATGGCCGTGGTGCTGTGACTAGAGCAGAACAACATTCATCAACGCTCAGATTTCACTTTCTGAGATGGTATGGCCAAATTCTACCTTTAACTGGACTGACTTTTCAGAAACTGTCCCCTTGGTCAAAGAACAGTTTATCTTCTTACGTTAGATAATGGTCGTTACCTACTTGCTATGATTTTGGTGCTACTCCTATTGTAGCATGTAAAAGGTAAGTTGCCCAACAAGCTAATTTCCAAAAAGTCGGTACAGTTCACCTACGAATGCATATGAATGATTATAGAAAAAATATTGTCTACATTATAATCTATACCATCTATATACTGTGGCACTAACCTTTTCTCTGCAGTCTTCAGCATTGCCTGCATTCTCTCTTCAATAGTGGATTTGATGAGGAATCTGTGAACAAACGTGGGTCTAGTGGACAGAGAGAACAGGAATTAGAGTACAACTAGTCCCCCTACTCCCATTGGTTTAAATCCACGGTATTGTTCAGCAGTGCTTTACCCAACTAAAGCGTCAGGGTATGATGCCCCGCCAATAAGGTTTTCCTTCATACTGGTCTAAAAGGAGATTTAGGCTTTGTTTTTTTCCCCGTGGAAAGCCCTACAGTACTCCGGTCCCTAGTGCTTACTTGGTTTGGCCGATGCGGTGCACCCTGCCTATGGCCTGGAGCTCGTGAGCCGGGTTGAGGATGGGCTCCACCAGCAGCACATGAGTGGCCTCGATGATGTTCAGCCCGTTGGAGCCCGTGTGGAGAGGCAGGAGCAGAATGTTGATCTTCTCCTCGTACTTGAAAGAGCTCAGATTCTCCTGGAACAAGTCGGTAATGCACCAGTTACTACTGTATCAGGACCTGGATCGGGTGGGGTTTGCCACATATGTCAACACAATAAGTGCTAGAAAGAAGGGTTTGACCTTTATGGGGGTTTCAAGGTCGATACTGATATGTCGTATTGAAGCTTTTCAGGGGGGAGGGGCTCTGAAACATTATTTAGATCATCATGGGACACTAAAACTCTGAAACCCAGACTAATGACGCCATCATTCCCTGTCTTAAGGACATAACCCTTTGTGCAGTGTCTTTCTGCTGTTGTGTGGTTTGTTTCCCTTCTCTATTGTCAAGCAGGTCCTTGGCTCCTCCCATTTCCTGATTGCCAGCCACGGCCGTGGATCAATCCTGACCGTCCACTTTGGGGAGTCGGCTATAAAGACTTGGACAGCCAGTCAATCAGGGCGACTGCGATTGCTGATCAGTTCCCCTCCGTGCCTCTGCTACTTGTGATATACATGTTAACAGCATTGAGTACTGTAAGAATTTAGTGTAGAGACTTTGGGTGTGAACCCGATGGCACTCAAAGTCTGTTTGTGTGAACTGGGGTGCTGGTTCCTTTGTATTTTTGGTTATTAAGGTTTTGGTTTCTTGGTTTGGTTTTCTGAAGAGTTTAGTTTATAGGTAGGGTCTTTTTAAGTTATATTTGTTTGGTTGATTTGGACAGCAGCTGCTCCACAGGCTCTTTTCTGTTGTGTTTTGTTCTTCAGATATTGTTTGATCATATCAAGCTGACATTTCTTTAAAATAAACAACTATTTTCCCACCAAACATCTGGTTTTATGTTGCTACTCTTTCCCCTACGAGCTGGGTCATAACAGTGTGACCCTGTGATAGATTACTGCCTTTAAATGAAGACGTCATTTACAAACACATTAGTGAACAATTAAGAAAAAAAGATGAATGAAACAAATGTAAAACAAAACAAAAAAAATGAAACAAAACAAGAGGTTGTGTACTCGTATGTGTATTATGCACATTGGTTCAAAGCAAATTCAAACCTGGAATTTGTGAATCCCGTTGATTTGCGAGAATTCCATGTTGTTGTCGAATAACGCCTTGGCGATAATATCCAGGACGCTCTGCCACTGCGTAGAGCACAACAAAGAGAAACCACACAGTCAGATCCTAACTTGATATGGTGAAAATCACTTATGTTACAGACCGGGGAATAGTCTCCGGTTACCGTGGAGAAGACAAGGCACTTGGCCCCGGGGTCAGTCACTTGAATCTTCTTCAGCGTTCGCACCACTGCCTCCACTTTGGTCGAATGGCTTCCCTGTCACACACAAGTGGAGGAAAAAGTGAGGTCATACTGTACAAAAACAAAGGCTGACATCTGCAGCGAGTACAGTAAGGCGTGTTTTAAATTATAATAATAAGTAACCGCTGATAATGTAATAACTGCTGGTTAATATAATAACGTCAAAATGTAATAAAAAGCTGTTTATGTAATAATTTGCTGAAGATGCTCTTACTTTAACAGGAAACTTACATTACCGGGGTGATTACAATACGTATTATAATAGATTTATCCAGTTATTACATTATTAGTTGTTACGAAGCATCATCCCCTCAAACTATCAATTATTAAGTGATTTGACCATGGGAAAGTAAACACTATTTGGTGTTTATTACAGTTTAAGCACATTCTCAAAATATGAGTGGGTGCAGTTTCCATTTTTTAATTAACTGACAGAGATGACAACTACTTGTGACTTTATATCAGTAAGATGTAAGAGGCATTTACATTAAATGTACTCAATGTTATGATATTGCCGGTATTTTTTGTCATGTACGTTCCTTTTCTTAGTTTGTGTTGTAAATATGTGCTTTCTATTCCAGTTTTTCCAGCAAGGGGGTGAAGGCCAGAGCAGCAGCAGGAGGGAGTGGTCTCTTCTTTTTCCCGGAGGTGAGTGGAACATGAGAGCTGACCTCGACCGGCAGTTAAAGTCCCCTCACGAGATCACACCAACCTCCCTTCGGCCAGGTGTCGTACTCTGGTCCATGGCGGAGCTGACTGTTCCATGGGAAGAGGGGCTGGGGGTTGCCTTCCAGAGAAAGAAGACCTCGCAGCTGTCTGCTCACGAGCAGGGTGGAGGGCGATCATATATCCAGTGGAAGTTGGGTGCGGAGCATCCACCCAGCGGCTCTTGAGCGGCTTTCTTGGCTCCTAGCTGAGAAAGCCGCTCAAGGAGCTAGCGGAGGAGGCGGAGCAAGCGAGCTTCTGGCTGTGGCTCCGAAGAAAGGATAAGGCGTGGGGAAAAGAAGGGTCCTAGGGCTGGCTGCAGGGCGTGGCAGGGAGACGTCCCCGTCGCTGCTCCACCACCTCCAGATGTTCCGGGAATAATGGAGCGAAACATCAGTGAAAGGTGGCTCCCGGCGTCCCGGCTGACGACCCTGCAGCTGTGCCCAACGGCACCGTCGGAGGTGCGACGGGCAGAGACGCCCAGCAGGTAAACCCACCTGTGCTTATATCCAGGCAGCCACTGATGACATTTGGTCAGCAACTACAGATGAAAACTCGCTAACTCTGCTTCTATCGATGTTTATCATCCCTTCCTAGTAAACTCATAAATACATAAATAAATACAAATCTGTGCATATGGTGATCTGGGAACTATAATGTTCCATCTTTGTTCAGACAGGTTTCGCAAAATTGAGAGTTAAATTTGACATGCAATAGAGAAAACATTAGTCAGCCATATATTTGAAGGCCTGCTGGTAGCTACATAATATGAATAACTCCAGATGGACTAACTAACCTAAACTAATAATCCTAAGGTCAGGTGGGGCTGGTGGATGGTGGGATGGCGTGACGGACTGACCTTGACCGGGACGTCCTGGTCCTGACTGTTGGACTGGGTGGTGAACACGTAGGAGATCTCGGTGTGTGACGTGGTCTGCCGGCAGATGGCACACTTGATAGCACGGCGCCTTGAGCCGATGCTGTACTGCTCCACGATGATGGCGATGCACTCGTTACAGAAGCAGTGGCCGCAGGTCAGCACCGCCCACTGGAAAGACAGTGGGAAATTGAATGATGATTACAAATGCAGATTCAATTCATATCCCCACCATCCTTTCCATCCATTCTTGTACTACGCCCATCTCCCACTATTTGGACCTTTCATATTCGTAAATTCCCTAATTCGTAAATTATCCCTCTTACTTAAAACAATTATTAATTCCATATAGGCCATCGTACAGTCATACCGAGTATCATTTTTTCTTTGTTCCCAGAATTTCTAAAGAAATTGGTCGCCGAAATTGGTCACCTGGAACAAACTGCCCAGTTCACTTAGATCTATTACCTCCTTTCATCTCTTTTTACTGATCTCATACAGGCTGCTCTTGTTACTAACCTGCTCCTGTTACTAATTGTGTTTGTGATATGGAAATATCTCTAATATCTAGTGCATGTAAACGCACGTATACAGCTTTATTTGGGTACGTGTGCATTTACTGTATGTATTTCTATTGTATGTATTTGGCATCTGTAGGGGGAATAAGTGGGGAGTGGCTATAGGCAGAGATTTTTCTTTTTATTATTTTCTTTCTTTCTTTTCTCTGTATGTGTGAGTGAATGTGTTGTTATGTTTTATGTATTGTGTTTTTTCTGTATATTTGTGTGAAAACGAGATGATTCACTTCAAGGGGGTTTATCCTTCTAATAATAAACTGTCTTGGAAAATGCTGAATCGAGGGAATTGTGTGTGAATCTCCTTTTAAACCCCAAATGCATCAATGCATTTGGACACAGACACACATGGACAGACACACACACAACAAATGCCATCAACCAAATGCCAAATGTTAAACATGTCAAATTGTAGTAGATGGAATCGAGCGTCAGATTAGATGTAATTACAGTCCCTGGCCAGCTTTACAGACGGGGAGGTGTTGTGTTTCCTCCCCCGCTGACTGCCAGGCACATTTTGTACAGACTGACTTGTTGTCAAGGCAAACTGACTGAACCAGCGATGTTGTGAACAGTGAACAGCCCCTGACCAGCTACTATCTATGACATTTCAGAATAGTATTATCTTCCCATTGATTCTCATTTTTGTGCAACTTAGATGCGACTCATATTAATATACTTAATTATGTCTTTTTATAACTGTTTGTATATAATCTCATCAATTCATTCAATAGATCTCTTTATACATCTTCTATCAACAAGTTCTTCATCCCTACTAAACAGCGCTCACCTCCTGTCCCAGCGGCCGAGCACAGATGGGACATGGTTCTGGGTTCAGCCCCCCTGTAGCCTTGTCCTGGGACTGAAATAAGGGAATTTGTTGTCATTTGGAGTGAAATCGTGCAGTTCAAGATACAGTTCCTGAATGAGCTAGGAGGGATTGGTCTAGCAACGATGCATTACCTTCTCCAGATTTGTGAGATAAAGATACTGGCCAAGTTTCTTTTGGAGTTGAGACTTGGCCACTGCTTGGTCGTTCAAAAGCTTGACTCTGTTCTGCTCCACCTGGAAACACAAGGACCCAAGGAAAGAGCTGACAGATGCACTAAAAATACTATTTAGGAATGTAGAATAGTAGCATAGTATGTCTTGGAATCCTTCTGCAACAAAAGAACAACTGTGTCCAATTCTAGGTCAGAGTAGCCTTTGAGCGTGTAAATCTAGTTTCTGCAGTCTAGACATGTGGTTCTCAGTTGGTTTTGTATCAGGACTCAAACAGCCATATTACGTACATATTCATATTGGTTTCAAAACCATAGAAAAATCAGTTCAGATGTTGCTGCCTGCTGCTATAAGCTCTGCAGGATTCATATTCCAATAGAATAGACACAAAAGATCTTTATAAGCACTGTAGGGAAACATCCAGAAAGCCTAGATATTCGGACTGAATGACCATTTGTTTCAAACTTTCATTTATTTTAATTAATTCCAGAGTTTCCATTGCATGAATTAGATAACAGTTAACCCATTCATTACATAAATGATTCTGCCGTTCACTGAGAAATGAAAGCCTTTAATAGGCGCTTTTATATTCTACACAGCAGTATAATGAATGAATGAATGGCAACTCTTTTTGTTTTGATTAGTAGAAGGAGGTCACGTCAACATGAGGATAGCATGGTATATATTCTAGGCACATGTCTTCCAGTCAAAACAGTCTTGCGACCCACTTCTGGGCTGTGATCCACCGACTGAGAAATGAGACAAACTGTCACCCATCAGTGTGAAAGGGGCCACCCATGTAATGTGACCCTGCAGAGCAACTCTGATCAAGATCAAGGCTGAGATCCGGGTCAAACGCTGCTCCACTTGCTGTGACTGCTCAGTGTGAAACCTGTCATGTCATCCACCATGTTGAACACAGGACAGAACGTAGGACGTTCCTGTTTCGAGGCTCAGTGTGAATTGCCTCTCACACAGAACAGACCCGCATCAGCATCCTGTAGTAATGCCGAGTGGTGTGAAAGAAGCATCATTGTCTCTAACTCACCTCATGTGGCTCTATGATGTGCAGCACCTTGGGCTTCGGCTCATCGGGGAGACGCACACGCAGTCTCTCGGTGGCCATACCCAACTCATCTATGGCTGACACGTGATTCCGCAGCACCATCCAGTACTCATGCAGCACCTGAGAATGGACAGGGTTCCTTTCATCTCATTATATCCATAATATTACTCATATTTGCACTTAAAGGGGCCATACAGGGCATTGACAGGGTTGTTGATCAATACCAGTGAGATTTCTGGCTTTCAGACCCACTTTCCAGCTCGTCTTCTCTGTTGTGGAACAAAAACTGCCCACCCATTGGAATTTCAAGACACTCCCTATCTCCCGCCAACCTACCCCTCATGCATTCCTTTGTCTGCGCACTTTAAGCTGACGATTGTTGACGGTTGGTGCAAAATGGCGAGTCTAGAAAGAAGCCGCTTGCTCTTTGATTCTGAGGGACTATTCCTTTATGCCCCTTTAGATCATGTGTGCAAAACAGACTCACCGGGAGCAATGTGGTCTCTTATTGGTTTCACCTATTAATCCATGTCAATGAACAGGAGATTACATGAGTGGGGACCAGACAGAGTTAAGAAGCTTTTTTTAAGTGGCCTGGAAATGTTTTACTTCTATGAATATTCCAGGTTTCTTATGGCTGTAGGACCTCTGTATTAAAGGTATCATGATTACCCCATTCAACCTTCTAAATCTCTCTGAAAACAACCTCCACCAGTCAAAACATGGATCAGGCGTGCACCAGTTGGCAGGGATCATTTGCTAATCCTACTTTGCCTTTCAAACCAAAGATTTGCTTCCAAGTCTCGTTCGAAACCATTTTGAAGTTGTTTGTGTGACCCCCCCGGAGAGGGCGGTGGTACCTTGTATTCTTTCTTCCAGTTCTCAAACAGCTCCATGAACGTGTTGCCCTCCTCCACCAGCTCCGGGTCCATGCGTTTGGCCTTAGCGAACGACAAGACGGCCTTCAGAGTCCGCTCCGTCTCGCTGGCTGCCCACAGGCCGCGGCTGGTGGTAGGGAGGCGGTCGTCCACCAGCCCCTCTTCATCCTCGATCATTTCCTCAAAGATGGCCGTCTGACCTTTCACCCTGTCAAGGATGCAAAGGTCAAAGTTCTTCAGCTCAATCAACCGTGTGCTCTCATGCTGAATATTTCAACGTGTGTCAGACAGATGTGAAAATATTTGCTCTACTTACGTGTGAGAAAACAGCTTGGACTCGTAATCTGTGAACAGCTCATCTGCTTTGCAAAAAACGCAGCTAAAACGTGTAAAGAAAAAAAGAGTGAGTGTTATTGGAATAAATGCAATCTAAGTCCTTTGATACAACGATTGATTTACTCTTAAAAACAGCGTCGTCTTGCACTGCATTTAAAACAATGATCCACAACACATTTGGCACCATTTTGTTACGTTTTTGAAGCGGATAACGCAAAAGTACTCAAGTTAACTCAAGTTAGAATAGGAAAGTAAATAAGTAACTTCCCCCAACAAAGTGCAAAACCCATGATGGAATGTGAAATGGTTGTCAAGGTGAGAATAAGGTTGTAAAGTCCTTCAACGTGTTATGCTGATGATGTCTTACTTATTGAGTGGTAGGCGCACCGGCCGAAGGTGACAAATGGTGGCCTCTTCAATCACTTCTTTCGAAGCCGGGCCTTCAAGACTCTTCACTGCATCCTGCACCGTCTTCTGGGATTTCATCAGATCCCCCATTTGCGTGGTGAGTAAGAACTGGAGACCGTGGCCGTCGCGGAACCTACGGTACACCCATTCTTTATGAGCACACGTTTGTCCAAGGAGAACCATTAACTGTCAGCTCATTGGGTAAAACAGACATTACTTGTCAGCCATGGAGAACTTGTTGGCTTGTTGTTTGTAGCTGGACGTCAGCTCGTTCTGGATACGGGACACCAGGTCGTCGTCGATGGAGCACCGGATCGCCTTCTGTATAACATCCAGCCACCAGGGAGAGTTCAGGTTGACCTTGAGAAAAACAGATGAGAGGAGATGTTAGATGTATTGTCTGATCATCTAAATAATGGCTATATTCACGTATGTTCTTGACTTTGACTTTTATATTGAGAATAAGCTTTTTGGAGCTCCTAACCATTACTCATACAGGTCTGATTGACTTTAATGTTACAACTTTAAAACATTCTACAGTCTCAAACTATAAGAGAAACTAATTTTAGACCCTACATTCATCTACAGCTCAGACAATACATTGTATATTACTGGCACCAGTGCAGGAAGTGCTACTGTTTATCTATATATACAAATTAGGCCAATAAATGACGTAGTACAGATGACAGTTCAACCGATAGAGTGTTTTGATAAGGGTGATACCAATGTATTTGGACTAAAGCTGCCAACAGGCCCTATTTTGTGCCAATATTCAATATCTTTATATCACATGACTCATCTTTATCTTTAAGTCGTGTGCCTGACCAGATACCAGATCCTTATAAATAACACAGTCTGCCTTAAATAAAGGTAAAATGGAAAGGAAGTCTCACTTTGCGTTTCAGCTCTCTGATGTTCTGCAGGACAGGCTGCAGTCCCTGATGTGCGTCAGACACCTCGGAGTTGTACTTGGTCATGTAGTGCTGTCGCAGCTGCTCTGCCTGCATGACACAGTGATAGATGCTGCAGCTTTCATAGACACTCGCGCAAAAAATGTGAAAATGCGAGAAATGATACAGCCACTTAGATGACAAAAAGGAACCAACATAAGGATATATAGAGTAGGGGAAATTATAACAGGTTAATGAGTGCAAGTCCCTCATTGGCTCATTACCTCCTCACTCAGTCGGTCATCTCGCAGTGTAGGAGGTATCCCAGGATGCTTTGCGCTCAGCAGCTCCATCAAATTGTGGGTAGCATGTAACCTCTGTTTTACCAAGATTGAGAAAAAGACAGAGGTGGTCATGTGATGTCGCTTGTTTATATATTTATGGCCGGTCTATAAAATATAAAAATATATTCAGTACGTCTACAAACTCCTTTCAGATGACCAGAATTTATTTTAATGTTCTGCTATCAATAATTTTGTTAGAGCAGATGTCCCTTTTGTCAAATGGTGAGTATCCCATTTTGGAGTTCGACTCTTCATATGTTAATCAGGTACACATGAGAACTACGAGACTGAGACGAGGCCACATACCTGTAAAGAATCTGTTTTCAGTCGGCCTTTGTGCTCCTCTGATGAGCGAAGCACTTCTCTGTACATCTCTGTCGCCTCTACAAACTCATCTGCAGATGGCAACGGCAATGACCATCATTAGAGAGCTTCAGATCAACACATGTGTTAATTAGGTGCACTACACAACACATCCCAGTACATGTTACTGAGACCTACTATAACAAAGCGTCTCGGTACAAAGACGTCGGGAGGCACAGCGATGAGATAATGGATTCTGTTTGTTTGAACTGTTTCCCATGGGAAACTCTGAGCGGAGGGAGCACTAGTGGAGAAGAGGGGTTTTATACCTCTGATGATGTGGATTCCAGCCAGGCCATTGAGAGCGCACACCAATTGTCGGTGAGCTTCTTCACACTCCACTCGACATTTCTTCTGCAGGGACTTCAGGAGCTCCTCCATTGTCATGGTGCTGCGGGGCAGGCCACAGACACACCCACTTAGCAGCCCCTCCAACACACATTACACAGCAGGGGTCATCTTTAAATAAACTAAACTGCACACTGTAATTGCAAAAAAGGTTATCCCAGTCTATTACCGTTACTAATCCTGTGATGTTCTATTCAGACTAGTTGCAAGTGTTAATTAGCCGGTGCAGCTGCCGTCAGAAAAAGGGCCTCTCCTTTTTTCTACAAGTGCCGTGACCACATAATACCAAGTGTCATCAGGTTCATATCTACCTTTTCTGCAGAGGCAGGAACTCCCCCCTCACCGCCTGCGGATGGCAGCAGGCCTGGCGCAGCCTCAGCAGCGGACTCAGGATGGTGTTGACGGTGCGGCGGTCCAGGCTGCCCAGCTTCAGGCTCCAGTCGGAGATCTTCCTGAGTTTGACCAGGGCATCCTGGGAGCAGACCTCGTGCTGACGGTGGTAGAAGTGACCCTCCACGGGGGAGAAGTGCAGCCAGTGCACCTCCTCTGTCTGAGGGGGAATCTGGATCTGGAAAATCAGAAGAAGACACCGGTGCTGATTAGAAGAAAACTTTGCATGTGTTGGGAATTAAACCCGGGTTGCCAGAGTTAAAGGCAAATGTATTCGCCCTTACTTTCTACTGCAGCATTTCAATGTCAAATTACTGTTTGTTTCTAGTCGTGTCACCACACAATCCTTTCATGTTGGAGAAACACATTTCTCACTTTTCGTGCACATTATTTACATGTTATTTACTTTGTATTCATTTCACAAACATTGCATGAGACCGGGGTGACTATTTCTTCTTCTTCTGTAGCTTTCTACAGCACTTTGAACCTTTGCATAACAGAAAAGAGCTATACAAACATATTATTACTATTGAGAAACATAGTATAGCATAGTCACATAGAATGGTTATAATCCTACCTGATCAATGACATCTTTCTTAGCTGATCGCCATAGTAACTGACCAATCAGGTTGTATAGAGGCTCTGTGTTTCCACGGCGATAAGGGCGATAAAGCAGCTGGTCCCACCAATGTTTCACCCAGTACGGGTCAACTCCCAGGAAAAGTATGAGGCCATACAGATCTAAACAGAGTGCGAGGTCAGATCAGAGGAACATTTTGTCACATTAAAGATAATTTCATTGATTTACCAAGGAGGCTTTGATGATTTATCAAAGTTGTAAAGAGACTAATGAGTCCAATCTCAGAGCCACTTACTCCAACATTAAGTTTGGATTGATGCTGGGGGTAATTTTCATAGTTTCTAGGTTTTGCTCACCCTCTAAGCCTCTCTGGACAGGAGTGCCACTGACGCACCAGCGGTTGACAGATGCAAGACGCAGAGCCATTTCTGCAGCCTGACGGGAAAAGAAGAGGTAAAAAAGAGCACCGGATGTAACTATGGATAGATGGATAGAGCTGCATGCAACATAGGTTCAACATCATAGATACAACATATGGGGCCCTCCATCTCACCTTGGCCGTGGTGCATTCAACCATTTGCGCCTCGTCCAGACAGACGCGCCACCACTCCACGGCCACCAGGGGACTGGGCACCGCCATGTAGCGCTTCTGGTTGCGGAAGCGCCGGCCGTCCTTGCTGTTACTGTGCGGAATGTCGACGTAGTTGAGCTCTGAGCGCAGCACGTCGTAGGTGGTGATGACCACGTCCTGCTCGGCCAGCATGTGTGGCTGGATGAACCCGTGCTTCTTCACCCCCTGGTAAACCTGAGATGAAACGAGTCAGAAGAACATTTAGCAAAACAGCATTAGAGACCGATAACACTACATAAACAACAAAGATCTTATCAATTTGAGGTCCAAATATGTGTCCATTTGAGGTCTGAGACATTACAATGTTTAAGGAACCTGCTTTAAGGCACGTTGGATAAAAAAAATGTCTACCAAATGACATGTCACACATCTATCTAGCATCTCACCAGCACTCGGAGCGAGGAGGAGCTGATGTGCCTGTTGATCTCCTCCACCCACTGGTGGCAGATGGAGCTGGGGGAGATGATGAGCGTAGCCCCGGTAGACACAGGTTTCATGGCAACCAGGCAGTGGGGGCAGTAGAACGGGGTTGTTTCGAGGCTTTCTTCTTTGTAGTTGACACACTCTGCGTGCTGCCACAACTGGCAGTTCATACACTGGACGCGGGGTTTGTAGTCGATAATGCCCAGTTCACCGCAGATGCACTCAAAGCGGTAGTCTGGGGTGTTGAAAGGGACCGCGGACGCTCTGGTGGGGGGTGACGGGGGCGTCTCCTCTTGTGGAGCTTCTTCCCTTTCTTCTTTTAGATCAGACATTCTCTCCGTTTCCTGAGCTTCTGACTCACTTTTATCCCAGGGCACCTTTAATACTTGTTTTCCTTCAACCGGGGGGTCAGTCGTAGAAACAGGTTCAGGTAGTACATCATCCGATTGATCGGCTTGCTGTTTTACACTTTCATCCCATCCCCTCTTTGTTTCTGTTTCCTCTGGTACAGGGTAGTCAGATGCAGGGGAGTTCAGATCACTTAGATCTTCTGTTGGAGAGCTTTGCAACCCTTTTTCCACCTTCTCCTTTGCTCGTCTCTGGGGCGTTTTCCTGGGTGTGCTCACTTTGTTTTTGGAATTCTAACAAAGTAGAAAATAGAAAACGATTCCATTAAACAGCAAAGTAATACTGGCAGCATAACAAATACACACGCAAAGCCATTTATCCTTACAGGCTTGGCTGCCCCTACCGATGTCTTCTTTGTCTCTTTGTAGTTCTTTCCCAGCTTGAATGAGCCTGCCAATCCGCGACCCTTGACCCGGTCGACCAGACCCTCATCTATCAGCTTTGCCAGGGTCTTCCTGATGTGTTTGCGGTTCTTTAAGAGGTCGTAATGATAGGTAGCACGGATGTAGGTAAAGACAGCATTGACTGAGGCTCCTTTGCCAGATCTCATCTCCTTTATTGCAGTGAGCAGCATAACACGCAAAGCTGCATACAGATAAACAAAGGGTCGGGTAAGCTCTAAAGAAAAGACTAAAATGCCAGTAGAACAAGTCATACGAGTAATATCTGAGAGCGAGTCACTTACTTGGGTAGGATATTTTCATTTTAGGTTGCGCTTCTGACTTGCGGCGGATGATTTCCTCTCTTTCTAGTGGTGGAGGGGGTATAAAATAATTCACAGATTTTCCCTACAAAACAACAACAGGCAATCAATTCTATTAGTTCACCACATTTTACATCTTAAGCATCTAGCTGCTACTTTTTATCCAGATCAATATAGAGTGACTGGAACAGTAGACTAAGCTTAAAGCTGCACTAGGCAACAAGTTTTGATTTGTCCCTTCCTGTAGGTGGAGAAGTGACCATACCAGACACCAGAATTTCTATGGGGTCTCAACTAAGGGGGGTGGGATGCTCTTCTCTACTGCAGCCCCACTTTGTGATTCTATTTGTATTTATACATACAAACATCTTTAGCTTTAAAATTGGTCACCAGCATTACAAGCAACCAATAGTAAGGTCTAAGCCCCAGCAGACAAGAGATACAGAATATTCCTGTGACCACTAAAGAATCATCAAGGCAGTAAGCATCAATATAAAGACATCAGTCAGTAGTTTGATTGTAACCGTCTACTAAGTTTCTAACCACAGGCAGGGTGAGGGCCTCCTGCTCCAGGTCCTGGCGGGTGTGAAACAGGATGAGTGCCAGGACTTCCACGGTCTTCCCAAGCCCCATCTCGTCAGCCAGGATCCCACCAGGCCACTCCACGCCAGCTAGGGGGAATTCCCGGATCAGACTAGGAAAAGAAAGTATGAATGCAGCCGGTGAGATTACTTTAATGATGTGACCAAAAGAAAAAAAGCTGAAAAAGGAAGGAGAAATAGACTTTCCTAAAATTCTGAAACCTTGAAAAACCTCCAAATACCACTTGAAATATCCAATCCCCTGAGACTTACAACAAGAGAATCCTAGCTGCAGCTGCAAAAGGACAACAGGTTAATATGAGGGGACTTACCAGCCGGTGAACGGGTTGTAAAACAACTTCTTCCCACACAAAGTGACCAACTCCCGCCAGAGGAAATGTAGCGATTGCTCTGTTGAGAAAAGGTCAATCATGAATCCCTATCGCAGTATCAATCATGCATTATAATCATGTAGTTAAGTAATCCAGGATGCATCAGCAATGAGTGATTCTTGAAACTGTCTGCATAAAATTTGCATTAAAATCTGCATAAGAGCTCAACCTCAGTACCCAGAGGTTTCAACCCGACCTCCTCCGGTGACCTCATCATCCCAAATTTGCACTGTAAGCTTCTCAGGAAACACTCCATCTCAAAGGGTGATGTATGACTATATTAGCATTAAGTTAGCCGTCACAGCGGTCTAAAATAAAAGGTGGTTAATATGCAGCAGGGCAATCAGAGCAGGAAAGTACAGCTGTACCAACCAAGACACATCAGGTGCCTATAGTACCTTTATGGGAATTGTTCCTGTACTTTTCTCTCCTCAGCATCCAGTTGACCGCCTGGCTCTGATACGGCCTGAGCACCGGTATGAGAGCCTTGTGCTGGACGTCGTAGGTCACTTCCTGACTCCCGCTCTGGTGTAGATGCCTCACGTAATCATACAGCTCCTCGACGTTCTGCCTCTCCAGATCGGTGTCACACTCCTCCTTCTCGTTCTCTACCACCTCTACAAGGAAAACACAAACGAAAAACCCATGATACCAGGAAGCTGGTGTGTTATTTATCCAGGGAAGGGTTATGGAGTAAACCCTACAGTGACGTGCATTTACTGGTGGCCACTAAACTGCTGCACTCACTGGATCACAGCATGAGATCACATCACTTACCGGGGATAATGAAATCGTAGAAATACTCCATTAACTTCTGCATTAGTTGATTCGCTTTCTTCAGCCGAGCGTTTCCCTCTCCGAGGAACTCTGGCTTCCCCAGTCCAGTTTCCAGCAGGTAAATCCCCACCTGCCAGAACAAGCATTAGAACAGTTTTAAGTAGTAGTAGTAGTAGTAGTAGTAGTAGTAGTAGTAGAACCAAACACAACAGTTTGAGTCTAAGATTTCAGGAGCTAGAATCTAAACATTGTAAATGGTTGAATAACAAACGAGAGTGTCTGAAGCGGTGTTCTGCCTTCTTCTATTCTATCCTCTCTG